>JAEIIU010042983.1:0-24375 GCA_018874675.1 Drosophila baimaii
GGGGGGGGGGGGGGTTTGGGGGTCAAGAGAGGCGAAATCTGGCCAACTGTGACTTCCTCTACAGCAGCAATAACAACAACGACAACTTTTTACTGTTTTACACAGCCAAATACAAGAAAAGAGATTGAAGCACCGAAGATTTTAATACGCTTTAGAGATCAAATATTCACAAGATACGTTTTCTTTAAAAACTGTATTATTTTTGAAGTGTTAAGTTGAGTTAAATTATAAAATATATTACCGATAGTTCGGTTAATATGAGGATTACATGAGAGGAAATTAGGGATGTTAAATATAGCGATATGTCAATATTGTATCGATATTTGAGGCTTAATAATAATCAATCGATATAAATCAATCGATAAATCTTTATTTTACCGTTGTAATAAATCGATATTATATATATTATATATCGGAGAAATTTAATCGGAAAATAATATCGATATTTTTACGATAAATACGATCATTTTCGATATTTAAAAGTTCGATACATTAAAGTTTTCAATATCTCCGAGTGATATTTTTTTCCATATATAATATCTGACTTTTTGCATCGATATACATCTTAATTAAAAATTACTTATGAAATATAACAAGTTAATTCGCATAAAAAAGTGCCAGTAAGTGTATACCAAAAGCCAGACCTGAAAAACTGTAAGGAACATCTTCCTTTAGTCCCGAGGACGTTGTGGCAGGAGGTTTTTCCTTACAAAGATGCTTTTTAAATGATTAAACGCTCGCTCGCTCCAAATTACCGAATTTCTCCCATGACTTCTTGGCCAGGGACAAGTTCTTTTGGTTTTTTGTTCTTTGCGTGTGTTTTTTTTTCGCTGCTGTTTCGTTTCGTTTTTTTTGTTTAATTTAATTTTTTCTTTTTGCTGAGATTTCATATGGAATGACATTAAGTCGGGCGAAATATCACGCAGCGCCAAGCGCCCTTCTCATTAGCATTTACCATTTTTGGGGCTAATCGATTTGAGTTCTGATTTGATTTGAATTCATTTCTTTAGCATTTTAATTTGAGCTTCATAAAATTATAGAATAATCTTTGGAACAAAACGTTTAGCATGGAAACGAGATGACAAAAGTGAGATGTAAGGAGCGTAGCGAGTGAAGAGAAGATGAAAGAACTTCCATTTGATTTTATTTCATAGACTTTGAAAAGCCGAAAAGCTCTGGTTAATTAAATTAAAATATCTATTGATTGTGCAAGTGATATGTGAACATTTTATTTTCTAGTTTTCTTTTGTACCATCCTCAGAGTCACGAAAGTTTACGTATCTTGAAAGTCAAGGGAACTTCCGAAATAATTTTCACACGCAGTCAAGAGACACAACTTCTCAGCAGCTTGTCGGCGACATATCAAAATTAAAAATAATTTCTTCGAAAGATAATTGTGTCTGACATTTGCCTTTTCCCAAAGTATTTCCACATTTCCAACGATTCGGGAAAACGTTGCAAACTTGCTGACATGAAGTCATCAACATTGGAGTAGTAATCGCCCCTCCGCATTTTTCCATTTCATTTTTTTTTTTGTTTCCACGCTCTTTTGGACCTGGGGGGAAGGAGTCGAAATTGTTGGCCAGGTCAAGTGGTTGACCGTGAATGGGCAAAAAATCAGTAAAAAATTTATATAAGAATGGAAAGGAAAACTGTGAACCACAGCGAGACAATTGTCATATGAGCAAGAGCATGACAAAAGTGTTTTTCCTCTTTTTTCTATTTTTTCTATTTTTTTTTTTGAAAAGTTTGCCACACACACAAAACAATTTGTCGTTTGTCAGATGGAGTAAAAAGAATAGAGAGGGCTGGGGGGATAGGGTGGAGGGAGGGCTCCAGCGTTTAGTCAGAATTTTTTTCCAAACGTTTATCAGTCGAAAGCAATCAAAGTCAAGTTATCATGGTCGGCGGCGGCGGCGGCGGCGGCTATCTACCCCCTCTAAAAACTCTTTCCACAAATTGAAAAATCATTTGGAAATTTAATATCCTCATTTCTATATTTTTTTCTTATTTTCCCTCAATTAAAAAGACAAACTACCAAGCAACTGTGGAAAGGAAATAAGAAAATATACAAATAAGCAAAGGGGTTCAGTCTTTTCTTTTTTGTATAAATTGTAAACTTTTATTTATCGTTTTAGATGACGGGGAAAAATGCTTGCTCTTGGCCAAAGGTAACACAATATTTAATCAAATTATAAATAAAAGCGGGCAAGCAAATACAAGAGGAAAAATATATTAATATACCAATAAGATGGAGAGAAGCTAGAGAGTAAATAAAGGCAAAAGTATGGGAAATATTCAGCAATATCAGTAAATAAAGTCAAAATAAAAATCGAGCTTGTGAATAGCATTTCCACAAGCGATAGATGGTATAAAATGTATTCAAACTCACTCAAAAGTCAACTCAAAAGAGACATCTTTATTTCTTATTTCAATTTATTTGACGTCTCATAATGTTTTCATCTTTATTTTCCGTTTATTTTCATTTGTCGCACGCGGCGACTGCAATAAAAGTTGAATAAATATAACCTTAAACGGAAGACACCACCAGCACAGCAGCGGCAGGCAAACGGCAAACAAGAAAAACAGTACAAAATCATAAAGAAAATAAAAAAAAATTAAAATAATAATAAACAAGAAAAATGGAAACCCAGTTGAGCCCACGGCTATTAGGGCCAAGAGAAAGAGGAAACTGAGTTGTTGAGAATGTTTGGTAAACCCTCCAAAGATTCAATGTAGAAATAATTACAAGATCTTTTGAAATCTTGGCTTATTTTATTTTATTTTTAAAAGCACACAGACTAAAGTTCGTTGGAAACATTTATATAGTTGACTTTAATCTGTGGCCTCCGCTCACCTCCAGGTATTATCTATCATCTTTGTCCTATATCTGGGCTCCCAGACTTCTTTTCGATTTCCTCTGTCTCAGCGACATTTACCTTCCATTCCCATTTCATTTGATTCGTTTATATAGTTTTTCCTTCTATTTCTGATTCTGGCTTTATTTTTGTTCTTTTTTTTTATAGCTTGTCTTGGGTTCACATAATTCTTTAGACCTTTGTTTTTCCCCTCTTAATTTCTTATTACAGTTAATGGCGTTGTTAACTGACTTTTTGTGGCTTTGCCTGATTTATTTGAGCATCTTAAACAATTTTATATGAATTATTTTGAGCTCTCTTAGGGAGTTTACTTTTTATTTTTCAATTCTTGCAAGTAAAACTTTGACTTTTTTTTTGGTTTGGTACCATAACTAACCGGAAATTCACAATAACCTTTGAGATTCTACTTGAAACTTGAACAATAGGTTTATTTTTACAAGAAATTGTATTAGCTTTACATATTGTGGCACTATTTTTAATAATTCTTTTATATATTCAGTTAAATTTCTCTTTATAAATCTTTGGCTTAAGGTACTAGCTTTATTTTAAGTGCCTTTACCCATTTTGTGGCTTATGTTTCACGTTCTTTGTCCAATTATTATAGCCTTGTCCCTTATGTTAGCTATTCTAAACTTTACCATTTCTCTGGCCCTTCTCTAGGGGACCCTTATTGATCTGCCTGCTGCTGAAATGGACCGCAAAAATTGCAAATTTTTATTTAGATTCCACTTAATTGGCATTCAAATTGCCTGTGGCTCATTAACCGCCCCGCCCCGCTGCGCCCCTCTTCGGCTGCTGGTCCCTGTCGACTCTTATGCAATGCAGCAACACATTGCCAGGCACTTAACAATGTCAGCTCTCCCCCCGGATTTTTCCCCCCAGTTTTCCTCTTTTTCCGCTGCCACAATCGGGCAGGCAGGCAGGCAGGCAGGCAGACCATTTAAATGTCATGCACTTGGCGCGCTAGAAACTGAAAACTAAAAACTAAAACCCAACAGAAACTACGGTGTCCGAGCAGCCTAAAATCGAATTTTCTGTAACTGGAAGTGGCGTTTACAATTTAAAATAATTACATCATCTGTGCAGCATTTTTGGTATTAGTTCTTACTGAATTTGTGTTTTCTGGTTGTCCAAAATGTTACTTTACTTAAGTGTGGGTTCTAAACTAAAATAAAACTCACTTAAAGTTAAAACTTGTTAAGCTATGAACGAAATGTTATCTCACACAAGTGATCTTTGTGGCTTTAGGACCATGTTTAATATTAAATATAATGAGAAAAGTTATTATTATAATGAATGAAGCCTTTATTTTAATGTTACTCTTGAGGTAAATTAAACTAACGTTGAACTTATAATAGTTTGCATAAAGTTTTTAAAGTTCTCATAAACCTTAAGGTTAAATATAACCTTTAAGCTACTTTGAATGATTATTTTCCCCAGGTAACACAATATTATATTCTTTAACTTTCTGTTCAAAAAGAAACTGCTTTTTAACGGAACTCAGATATACTATTTTACACAAACTATTGAATTAACGTTAACCATATAAATATAACTAGAGGTTTAAGTTCCAGTTAAAAAAAAAAGTAGCCTTGAAGTCATTTTTGAAGAATATTTGTTTCAAGTAACACAGTGTTATATTAGTTAAGTTTATATTCCTTTTCTTAGCACTCAAAGATTGTGTATATTATAGCAATTATTATCATAATCAAATTACAACTAGGGGTTTAACTTCAAACTTTTAAAATATCATATGTTTTTCTTTTAAATATTATTTGTTGTGGTTTTCAGGTTACTTGTTCGAAAATTTGGCTTTATAATACCATGTTTTGAAACTTTTTATTCGAAGAATATCACATATTCTTATTTCCGAGAGCTATTCTGGCATAATATTCCTAAAAACTGACTTTTTAGAATTATATTTTCCATTTTAATTAGATATTTAAAACAAATAGTTTTCCAGTTGAAAAAATGCTGTCGAAACAGGACTAGCAAGGGTGCGAGCGAGAGCGGTATGCTCAATTACAAAATAGGGTTTTGTTAGGAGAAAAAAAACCACAAAAGAGGGAGCAATATTGTAATGAGAAATGCACAATAAAGAGAGGCACCAAAGGAGAAAGACACACAGAGAGAGAGAGAGAGGGAGAGAGGAAAAGACTGATCCCAACACGAACTCGCACAAGCACAGATGCAAGCAAAGACAGGTAGGCGAGATCTGGCTCGATCGCTCTCTTGCCCTCTCTCGTTCGGCTGCACCTCTTGCCCTCACCTTCGCGCAAAATGCAAGTGAATGGTGCAGGGAACAACAACAACAACAACAACGCGAGAGGCCTTTACTGTATATTCTCCTCGTCCGCTTCATTCCTCCTCCTGTTTCACTTCACTTTTGCTTACCTTTCTTCCTCGCTTTTTTTCTTTCTTGTATTTTTTGTGTTGGACAGGAATTTTCGGTAAATTTTGCAACTTTTGTTTTGTTTCTCGTATTTCTCACTATATTTTCTTTTTTTTGTGTTGGTTTTGGCACTGACTTTTAATTCTTCGCTTTGGATTCTTCGCTTTGCCTTTACTTTTTGCACTAGCTCACTTCTCAGCGAATTTCCTTTTCGTTTTGGGCACAGGAAAAAAAATGCAGCGATCAAGGATCGGGTTTTATGCCCGCAAATAATGGTTTATCCTGCCAATCCAGAAAAAAAAATGAAAACAACAACAAGGAACGGGGAATAACAACGGAACCGGAGGTGGAGAGGCAACCAAAAAACGCAAAACGGAAAAAAACACTGGCCGAATTCGGATGATGTTACAATTATTCGACGGCGGCGAGCGATTTTCGGATTTTATTGACTTCCTTCCTTCTGCTTCCTCTATTTTATTTTCATTACTTTTCTTATTTTTTTCGTATTATTTGTGCTGGATTTTTTTTTTTTTGGGAAAAGGCAATTGCAAGAAGTGTGGGAACCGGTTTTTATTACAATTTCTCCTTTGGCCACACACACACACACGCAGCAGCAGCAGCAGCACACACGCGCGCGACTACGAAAAGCATCCGAATTTGCCGAAAAAACGCCGATACGATTTCGAGGGTCCGACTGCCGCGAGTTTCGAGTAGTATCCGAAAAGACCGTACGTTCACCACCAAGTTTGACAGAGAAATAAAACTGGTGGTGGCGCGGCCTCTTCGCGTTCCTCACTTGCGTTCCAACTTCCACTCGACGAACTCCACACAGCGCGCAACATCGAACATCGAACCGGGTTCGCTGTTGCGATCCCTGTGAGTTGGAAGCTGGTTCGAACTCCGAAGCCAAAAACTTGAATTTTTCTTACATTTTCCAAAATGATTTTAAAATTAGGGCCATAAGGATGATTATTACTGGAATTTGATAATACAGCAATATTTAGAGATTAGGATTAAATTTTTTACTTGCTTGTGATAAGACTTTTTTTATAGCCTAGCAGAGGTTATTATTAGTTTAGAAAGAAGGAGACATATACGAGCTTATAAAGTATATATTTATATAGGTTCTTGCTTAGCAACAGCAGACGAGTCGATCTAGCAGTGTCCGTGTGTCCGTCTGTCCGTCTGTCCGTTTGTCCGTTTGTCCGTCTGTCCGTTTGTCCGTTTCTACGCAAAACTTTTGAGCTATCTGAATGAGAAAGTCTTATTTATTTTCTTATTAGTATATAGCTGGGGGCCAGATCGGATGACTATATCATATAATTGCCATAGAAACAATCATATAATTAAAAGGAAAATATTATGCAAATTGACATAACTTCGATATTTGTCAACATATTCGCATATAATCTGGGATATAGATATTATTTATGTATCTAAAGTAATGTTTTTAAATTTAATGAAATCGCTTAACTATTTCGTATAGCCCTCATAGGAACAATGGGTTAAATTGTAGGAAAATCGTATTATTTATTTATAAATGTTAGTTTAATCGATATCCAATTTGGTTTGCCAAAGATAGCTTACTTTCTTGTTTTTGTTTTATGCTTATACCTTTACCAAAATTTAATCTATCATTTAGAGATCTCTGAAAATATAAAAAATAATTAAAATAAGTGAATTTACTTCACTAGCTAAAATAAATAAATAATTTTTAAGAACCTTTGGAAAGTATCCAGCATTTACTTTACAACATAGTTATTAAGTTCTTGTTGTTAAGGTTTTAACATAAATTTAACCATAATTTGTGCTGTTTTTATATTGTCATTTTGCACTCTTGCAACATTTAAATGCTAGTTTAGTTAGTTTAAAAATACAAAATGACAATTACAGAATTAAAGTTACAACAAAAAATATAGAAATGAAATCTGCGGAAAATTCTGCTCTGGCATTCAGACTCGTATCGGGTTTTCTGCTTTTATTTTGCTTCTTTGGCAGGAGTTGAGACGACGGCCGTGGACCGGTTCAACAGGATGCAGGAGAGCCAGAGCACCACTGGAAGTGCTAACAAAGCAAAAGCAAAGTCAAAAGCAAAGCCAAAAGCAAAGACAATGCTGGAAAAAAGGAGTTGCCTCCGCGGAGGAGTTGCTCTTTTCGGTTTCTCGTCTCTTCGCCGTTTGGCAAAGAGCAAGAGCGAAAAGCAAAAGCAAAGGCAAACCAACCTGACAACAATTCCAGGCCGCTCGTAAATGTAACTAAAATGGCAAGCGGCAAGCGGCGAGCGGCAAGCGGCAACAATAATAAACCGGTTGAGGTTCGTGCGCCCAAGGAATGCACAAAAAAACAAAAAATTTAACATCAACAACAAAAGCAGCAGCGGCAGCAGCAGCAGCAGCAAAATGCAATGCGGGAAAAAATAGCAAGAGGCATTGGACTGAAGAAGTACAGGAAGGCCTCAAAGGCTTCAAAATACAAAACTAGATTTAAGTTTCTTATAAAAAAATGTTTTTAAATATGAATTCATGGGTTTTCTTATCCCTAACAATTCACCAACCAATAAAATAGATTTATCTACATGTTATCTACATGAAAGGTACATGTTATCTACATTGAACATACATGTATTAATGTTATGTTAATTATAAAATAGAAAAATAAAACAAAAAACACTTTGCCAAAAATTAGAGTCCATATTTTACCTACATTATTTTGTACATGTTATTTACGCACTATCATCTTATTATCTACATTATTTTTTACATATTATTGCCATGTTTATTATAAAATATAAAATAACATTTAGCTAGTTACACAATTAATTTCATTAAATGTAGTTTTATGCAGTGTATTTAATTTGTTCAAATAAAATACGAAATAAAATATATAAAATAACTTACTGAATAAAAACCTCACTGATAGTATTTCTCGTATCTACATGGTCTTACAATGATATCTACATTATTTTTACATATTATCTACATATTATCATATTATTATCTACACTATATATTCTACATGTTGTTGCGATAATAATTATAAAATATATAAAACATAAAGAATCTTCATGCTTCATGCTCTTGCAATGTTTTCAATCTTGTCTTTTATAAAATATAAACATAAGAAATATAATTGCACTGACTGTGTTATCTTCACAATATCAGCACCTAAAATATTCTAGACTTCCATTTTATCTACATTGTACATATATGCATATCCATATCATCCTCATATTTATTATATCATATTTATCATATCAGCATATTTATTTAAACTTTTACATATTATCTACATTTCATTGTGTTTATAAAATATAAACGTAATGCATATAAAAAATGTGATTATATCTATATCTATATCTATCTACATGTTATCTACATCTTATCATCATGTTACATATTGCTTATTTTTACCATATTTGGATCCTAACTACATGTTATTGTCATGTATAAAATGTATAACAAAAAACCAAAATAAAACCACTCTGACAGTGTTTTTGTCTTCCACATGTTATCACTCCAATATCTACATATTATCTACATATTAGCTACATGTTATATACAATGTATCTACATATTATCTACATATTCTCTACATATTAGCTACATATTATCTATATATTATCTACATAGCTACATATTATCTATATATTATCTACATATTATCTACATATTGTCTACGTATTATATACATATTATCTACATGTTATCTACATGTTAGTGCCATATCCTAATGATAATTTGTGCTTTTTTTATGCATTCAGTAACAACAGCTGTTGCGTATACTCCAGGCCTCCTTAGGCTTGCTTCACTGTACTCCTAAAAGCTTGGTCAGTCGGAGTGGCTACCCACTCCCTCCAATCCAGCATCCCTCCTCCTCCCCCCCCCAGTCCACCTACCTCCCTTGGCAGCAAAGGCAACAGCAAAAACAAAAGCAAAACCAAAAACCAAAAGGAATGACATAAATCTGCGTGGCAAACAAAAGACTCAAGCAACGAACGTGCCACAAAAGCGTGTTGCAACAAAAGCTGAAGCTGAAGCCTGCAACTGGATTACTGTTACACGAAAACACCACAAGAGCGAGAGGGAAAGATACATAGAGAGAGAGAGAGAGAGAGAGAGAGAGAAAGAGATGGCGAGCGACTGCGACATGGGGTCAAATGTTGCGGGTCCGCGAACTTTTGTAGGTGAATTGACTTCTGCTCGAGTCACCCCAAAAATGGTAAAATGGTGGGAAGCAATCAGCGGATGGCAGAACAACAAAAAAGCAAAAAAAAAAAAAATACAAGAAGAGATAAAGAAAGAGACAGAGAGAGAGAGGTGACCGAAGGTAACCCAAAGGAATTAATAACAAAAGCAAGCACTTAAAACTTGGCTACTCTGGGGCAACATCTACTATTTATTAATGTATCTTGCATAACAATAATTATTTGACTTAATTGGAAATCTAATTAAATTATTTTAAACTAAATAAATGCAAAAAATGCCTCGAAAAGTTGACTAATATTTATTTGAAGTTTAAAGTAAAGGTTCGTACTTGCTAAATAATACATTTTGTGAGCTGTGACTTAAATACAAATTAGTTGCAGTTAATTTAAGCAAAGTTTTTAACGAGAATTTGTATGTATGTATGTATATGTTAAAAAATATAATTCTCGCCATATATACATGCATAGATATGTTTTTATATTTATATAAAATTAAATTCTTAAAATCAAAAATATTGTCTTTATTTATTGTACCTCTAAAGACTTTTCTAGTTAAAAGGCTAATCACTCACTTCCTTAATTGTAAGCCAAGTTAAATTAAAAAAAAAACTGTAACAAACGGCTCGGAAATGCTTATATAATATTCTTTAAATAATATTCTTTAAATAAAAATTCATTGAAGTTAATTTAAACAAAATCTTTTACGAATGTTGAAATAAAATATTCGGTTATCATATTTAGACTATTTTGCTTCTCAGCTAGGAAATAAGCTTTAATTTAATTAAATTTTTACTTAAGAGCAGAAATTAATTATAATTTTGTTTTTATTTAGTTTTTATTTTATTTTTGTTTAAACAGCTTTTCACTTTTTTATTTAATTGGAACTTGAATGAAATCAAGTTTGACTAAATAAATTTAGCATAATGCTTGAAAAAGCTAACAACAATTAGTTGCATGAAGTAATGGTTAAGTGTTATATATATTTTTTGTTTCGACCTATTAACAATTATTTTAAACACAAATCATTTGCAGTTAATTTAAACAAAGTCTTTAAATAAAATTAATAAAATAATAAATAATAATAATAAAAATTATATTTGATTTTGCCAAGTCGTAAAAGATTTAACAAGGAGTCACACGATAGTAAATCAAATAAACTTAACCGAAGCTTTATCTGTCCGCAAAAATGTAGCAGTTATGGCAGAAATCAGCCCCTGGAATAGTCTATTTTTTAGGCTTGAAAAGAAGCTTACGTTTGATCCTTTATTGATCCTTTATTGATCTTCCTATTTAACATGTTATTAGCCTTTGTTCAAATACTAAATGATCCAAACCCTATTAAATATATATAGTAAAGTTAATTACACTTTAGTTGAACTAAATGTGCTGACTAATAGCACTTTAATTTGGGGTCATATCATATCATATTGCGTTTAATGACGAATAATTTGGGCAAAGGTTGATGACAAAATCAAGGGCCATGAAAAAAAAAAGCTAGTTGACTAAATAAATTATAGTAGATTTCCCCTGCCTAGTTAATAGAAATACAACCATTATGGTTATTACTTCAACGCTGGGCACATTAATTGCTATAATTCCAGACTTCGACTATTTGGAAAATGTAAGTTTTACAACCAAATAATAAAGGAAAATGCAGGCAGGCCTTATTAAGAAAAAAATTTGCAACTGCAAAAGTGACCATTTAAGACCCCCATTTGGTGGCCGAACTCTGAACTTTATTGTCTCTGCCGGTCGCCAGTTTGGTATTTTCGTATCACTCGAGCCTCATTTATTGCTCTGCGGTTTTGTTTTTTATTTATTTTGTTGCTGTTGTTTTCCTATTGACTGCGGAGGTTATTTTCTTTTTCTTTTTATTTTTCCTTTTTTTTCGTTGGCCACTTAGAAGCCGCCAAACAAAACACTCGGCATTCGGGGCAAATTTGCTGCGCACCACGAAAAAATATGACCCAAAACGCGGGAGACAAGCACGGCAGCGACACAACAACAACAACAACAACAGCGACAACAACAACAAAATAAACAAAATGAAAATGAAAAAACCGCAAAATAAATAAGACGAAAATTATGCAAAGCGCAGACAAATGCGCAAATTTGAAAAATGCCACAGCAACAACAATGGGCAGCAGCTGCTGCGCTGAAAATCGAATGAAAAAAAAACCAAAAAAAAAAAAGTGCGGGCGCTAAGTAGAAAATGTAGTTTTGTGGAGAATTAGCAATACTCTAATTGAGAAAGCTAAGCTTGCACCTTTGCTAATTTGTATATATAAAACAAAGAGAGAAAATGTATTGAAATTAAAGAATGTAAGTCATTTTATAACTTCAAGGAGCTTGAACAAAAACAAACTGTATACATGTATGTAATTTTTAGAGGTTTTTTTTTTTAATCATATTTAGGCCTTTTCCTAACGTAAATATATTTATTAATATTACTGATTATGGAAATGGTGGCTATCTTCTGACACAGCTGTACCGATGGTTTAATTAACACAAATTTTGGTTTTATTATACCTTTTTTTTTTATAAATTTATAAATTAATTTTTTATTTTTGCTACATACATGATGTTTACATTTTATACATATGTATATGTATATAACAAAATAAAACAAACATCTACATGAGATCAACATAATATCTATGTATGCTATTCTCATGATATGTTCATGATATCTACATTAAATCTACATTAAATCTACATTATATCTACATGATAGCTGAATGATATCTACATTGTATCTACATGCTATCTACATGATATCTACATTATATCTATTTGATATATACATTATATTCATTTGATACATGTTTTCTACAGTTTTTTTTTATATTTAAAAATAAAACAAAGGTTGCTGTGGGGCCGTGTAATCAACATTTTATCTCTATTAAATCTACATTTAATCTACATTAAATCTACATTATATTTACATGACATCTTAATGATATCTACATTATATCTACATGCTATGTACGTGATATCTACATTATATATATTTGATACATGTTATCTTATCTTTATATTTTAAAAGAAACAAAAATTGTTGTGGCGGTGCTTTTGATGTGTATGTATGTGTAATCTATATTTTATCTACATTATATCTACATGATATCTTAAAGAAATCTGCATGATATATAAATTATATCCAAATGAAATAAACATGTAATCCAAATTTTATGTTTATTATAAAACAAAAATCGCTTTGACTAGTACATGTTATCTACATATTATATACATCATAATGACATTTTATGTACATGTTAGCCCAAAATCCAAAAGATACAACTTCCCTAAAAGTGTTTTCGGTGTCTACATGTTACTTACCTTGACATCTTTATAATATCTTCACATTAACACCTGTTTCTTATATGTCCGGAATCCTTAAACAATAAACAAAATATTTGTTTTAAAAATTAATATATAAAAATTTAAAAAATTAATATATAAAAAAATACCTAAAACAAATATTATATAAAATAACTAAATGTTGGCTAATTCTTTTACTAAAACCACTAAAAAAAGATTTCAGTTAACATTAATAAACGTAGGAAAAAATATGTAAGCACCTAAACTTTCAAATGATTCCGCAGAAAATCTAACAATAATCTCTTTCTCTTTCCGATCGTATTTTACTCTTCAGCAAAAGCCTTTAATTTCCCTGGAATAAACCGACTTGATGACTTCAGGTGTGAATATGTGTGCCAGCTCACTGCTCAATTAGTTTGTTTAACCAACTTTGTCACCCATACAAAAAAAAAACCAAAATTCCCAAAAAGAAAATCAGTCCAAAGAGAAATAACTTAGGAAAATCCAGCTGGCTTTTACAGAATGAAGTTAGAAACACATTTGCACAGTATAAGTTAAATAGGAGCTTTAAATAACTAAAATTAAATAAGAAAAAAAGATCTTGGGAGGAGAGGAAAAATTCCTAAATATAAAAATGATGTATCGATATTTGAAATATAAAAAAATATCGCATTTCATGGTAAAATCGAAAAATATCGAAAATATAGAAGAAACAATCGAATATATTATTTTGTTTTATTTGTCTTCTTTAACAAATATTAATTATTGTTTTTTAATAATCTTTAATAATACAATGTAGTACTAATTTTGTATATTTAAATCTAAAACTAAGCTTAACGACTTTTTGGGGACAGTTGTGACTGACTTATGTGAAATCGATCCTATGAAGACCTCGAATCTGCTTAAATATATAATAAAAATAATATAATAATAAAATAAATAATATTAATATAAAGTACAGAAGAAAAATTGTTTACAAAAGACACGAAATACAATAACAGTTCGATATATCGAAAGATATTTCGATTTATCACAAAGTTAAGATATCGATATATGTATATATTTAGCTTCCCATCAAATATCGATTCAGTATCGATATATCGATATTTTCGCCATCTCTAATACCGAATTTTTGATTAGGTTTTGCTTAAAGAACCTAAAGAACTTAAAGAACCACAAATCATAATACTTTTTATTCCAATAAAATAAATATCTACTTGACAAAAGACCAATAAAAAAGTCACATACAGGGGTAGTCACAACAGTATTTTCACAAATTACACGTACATACGTACTCATAAGATTTGTACAAATACTTTCGATTACCCCTGTATATATCCTGGGTAATCTTAAATAACATATATGTTCCCCATTAAGACCCCTGGGAAAGGGTATACAAAATGCACACAACTATAATGTTGTAGTTTTCTGGACGACTTCGGCGGCGCTTGACTTTGCTAATGGGTCTCATTCGCCGCTCAACTTGGTGGTTATACTATATTTCTTTTCAGTTTTCTGTTTGGTTTTCGGTATTGGTTTTTTTTCTCCGATTTTGGTTCGTTTTTGGTTTTCGCTTTTGGGTCTAAAACTTGGCCAGAATGGGCGGGGGCGGGCCGAGAAAAAAGGGCGTTGCTGTGCTGCCGCCACAGCCTGTGTGTGCTGTTGTTGAACAAATATTACTCATGGCTCTTGGCCCGAACGATCATGTTGAACAGCATAGCTAACACCCAAGAACAACGTGACGAACAACGACGACGAGCGGACAACGAGCGATCGCGGCCCAAAAGTTGATTTCAAGTTGTGGTGCGCCGACCAGGCCAGGCCGGACCAAGCCAGGCCAGGCCAGGCCGCTGACTGATTGTCATGGCACGATAATGAAATAACATTTCCAAAATACCCTCACCGAAGGGTATACCCAATCCCCGGACACCTCTATCGGGTAAAGGGGCTTGCATTTTAAGCAGAAATATTAATTATTTATAGGAGCTTATTCCTTTATTTGTTAAATGAACTTTAAACAAGTGTATTTCCCCTCCGTCGATACCCCTAAGATCAAGCCTCCTTTTCGTATGCTCTGTACCGATTGTCCCCTCATACTTATAGTATAGAATATGTGACTTTATGTGGCATAGTTTCACTCGAACGTGCAGCGACGCAGGGGCATTCCTCATCTTGGCTTTTGTTTGTGTTTTTTTTTTGTCAAATGACTGCGACTTTGTTGGGTCTGTTTTCTTTTTTTTTTTTTTTTGGGGTCTCTCCTCTTTAGAATGCAGGTTGCGCATGCGCAGGGGAAAAATGCGAGAGGGCAGCGGCTATGTGGTATCATAATCATATTATTTATGATTGTATTTGTTTTGTGCCCCGGCCCAGCAGCGGATACGTCGCTTCAATGGCAATGTGGCAACGTAATTGCCGTTTTGTGGTTTGTCCCCCCTCTTGCTCTGCACAGTGGTTAGAAAATGAAGATCCAGGAAAGTGGCACAATGTCACAGGTACTTTGGTATAAGGAAAAAGTTGATAGTGGTTGGAATATTAACTTTTAAAGTGTATTTAAGCTAGTTTTGGCTGGAATTCTAGGGTAAAACAGAGATCAAAGCTCAAAAGAGAAACTGGGTACTTTTTGCTAGCATTTCACTATAATTCCCAACTGGTTCTGGCTTCCAAAAACTCCTTCTAAACATACATTAATATTAAAAGGTTATATTTTATATTAAATCTTTGCAAAAACTTTGTTTCTGGCAGGATCCAACATATATGTACACTATTTTCGATCACTTTTCTTTTTGCTCTGCACCGTGGTTAGAAAACAAAAATCCAGGAAAGTGGCACAACGTCACTAGGTACTTTGGTATAAAGAAGTAGTTTATAGTGGTTGAAATATTAACTTTTAAAGTGTATTTAAGCTAGTTTGGGCTGGAATTCTAGGTAGTAAAAGCTCAAAAGGGGAGCTTGGTTTTTTTTTCCTAGCATTTCACTATAATTCCCAACTGGTTCTGGCTTCCAAAAAACCACTCGAAACGTACTTGAATATTAAATGTTATATTTTATATAAAATCTTAGCAAAAACTTTGTTTCTGGCAGGATCCAACATATATGTATGTATACTATTTTCGATCACTTTTGTTTTTTCCCTGCACAGTGGTTCCCTGAAACTTCCTTAAAAACGAACCCACTGTGCAATGTCTTGCACTTTGTTGTTATTTTCGTTGTTGCTGCTGCTCATTTTGCCAGGCATCTTTTGTGTGCCACTCACTTCACTTCAGCTCACTCCACATTCACAGTCACAGTCACATTCACATTCACATTCATAGTCACATTCATAGTCACATTCACATTCACATTCACATCCATATCAACTTCAACTTCAAATGGACTGGCGACTGGCCACAAAAGAGCCATGGATCGATGGATGGCTGCAGCTCCCAGCACCATGGAGCATGTGTTTTTGCCATTTTCAAGGGCACTTGGTGTCGCACTTTAAGGGTACACAGGGAGGGGGAGGAGGGGGGTATAGTTAAAAGCCGGGGAGGGGTAAAGTAGGGAATGATTGAAGCTGTCCAACCCGTTGAAACGCTTATCGATCGGCACCGGACTCTGACTCTGGCTTCAACTCCGATTCCGATTCCGATTCCGGAGCCTATGAATCATTTGTCAATTGTTCCAAACGAAATGCAAATTGCTCTGGGCCTCCATCACGCCTACCCCTCCCTCTCTTTACCCCTTTCTTTCCTCTCTCCACCCCAATCCAATGGTAGTGTGAATCATATGGACGCCTATAACACCTAGAGGCCCCCGGGGGCATTTATTTATATCCATTACAAAATGGACACAGGATTGGTAATACAGCAAATTATTCACTTTTTGTGTGGAAGCCCTTGGCATCAAAAGTGTAAACAAAAATATATTATGGTAATTTTTAAAACATTTGAACTGACATAAAATCTCTAGTTATTATTCCCAAAAAAAATATTCAGTACATAATTCACCCAAATACATACTAGAGTTGGCCGCAAATGTCGATATATTTATACCCAACCCATAGTTGACATGTAAGTCAATTCATAAATCGATAACCAAAGGTTGCGATAAATGTGTATTCTCTTTGATATATCGAATTGTGTGGCAAGCAGGAGCCTAAACTTAGTTTAAGCAATTATAGTTGGAAAAATATGTATATACAAAACTAATGACAAAATTGAGCTTTAAAGATGTTTTAAATGTAATTTGTTAAAAATACAACTTAGCATTCGATATTATCAATATTTTCATGATAAATGCGATAGTTTTCGATATTTTAAATTTAAATTACATCAAGATGTACAATATTTTCGATAGATATTAAGCTCGACTTACGTACATGTAATCGAATCGATTTAGACATTCAGTTAACTAAAACCCTCAACATTAAATTCAGCGCTATATTTGTATCGATTTAAAATATCAAAGTTTTTCTATCGATATATATATATGCATACTTTTAATACCCTCTGTACTTAACTTGAGCCAAATATGCAAAAAGGCAACCTAACAGATACGGTTAGTTATTGGGAAATTATGAGAAATATGCAGCGGGAGAATGATGCTAAGAAAATGCAGCCATGCAAATATGCGTGGCGATAACGGAGCCTTGACTCCAACACCAAGTTGAGAGGGCCCCACCTCGCCCTGCACTGCAAACAAAGTCCGAGGCGGGATGAATATTAATTTATAATAATATGTAGATATATTAAATATGCATATGTACATATATTTCAGTTAAGAGAAACGGAACCTCAACAAAAGTAATTTTTTGGACAAACTAAAACCTCAGCACTTCGGATTATTTTCTGGAAGTTTGTCGCTAAATTTGTACTTGGGAATTTTAAGGACAAAAGCTAGCAAGCCTTAGATCTTCAAGGATCTTATGCACCGAAGAGAGAAGCACTTAGCTTATACTTATAATTAGTAAAATAATGTATATAAATAAATCAAAAAAGTAAAAAAAGTTTGTAAAAAATCTATGAAAAAAAAAAGAAGTAAGGTTAGTAAAACTAATGAAAAAATATGACTTCCTGTCAAAATTAGTGCTTACTGAACATTTCTCTGTCTACTTGAGGCCAAAGTCTAAATTAAATAATGCAGAAAATTCCAATATATAAGCTTATATAGTTTTTTTTGCCAAGTGCACTGCCAAGACCTCATGGGAGAACTTTTCTTTTGTGGTTCAGCGTCGCGCTCTCTTGGCCACAATTCATTTCATGGGCCGCGTCTGGGCCTGGTCGACACTGAAGGCCACTGAGTAATGCACCGCGATAATTCCGATTCCAGCTCCGACTTTGATTCCCCGTCGAAGTCGCACAGTTCAAGCCCCAGCTTGGAGCTGGGAGCTTTTGGAGTCCAAGTCCAAGACGCGGCTGATGGCATCACGCTGTTCACAGCGAGCAACACCAACAACAACGGCCGCCAGTAATCTACAAAAAAAAAAAAAAAATACATTTTTGGATGCAAAGTATTCGTATTCGTATTTGGAGGCGGGGCTTGGGGTATGGGGACGGGATATGGGACTCGGATCTATGCATATTGGCCCACTCGGCTTGTGGCCTTAACCGGCCAGCACAGTGGGCTGTCAAACATTCCCAACAAAAAAGGCAAAAGAGACCTGTAATGGCCCACAAAAAAAAATGACACGAAAATAACACTAAAACACAAATTGAAAATTTTAATTATGTATGTTGATGTTGATGAACACAAGCAATCCGATGAAATGTATTTGACAAAATAAGCCCACTTAAATAGAGATTAAAGTTAGCAGCCCAAAATGGTATTCAACAAGGTTGCCAGGGCAGTTGTATCTGTTTAAATTAGATTCTTTAGCTTTTATTGGCTTAATTGGGTTTTAATTTAAAGGCAAATGATAAAGTTTAGCACATTAAATATTTTTAGGTTAAAATAAATACTAAAAGCTAGGAAAACACTCTCTAATTAAATTATTCAGTGGCTTTTGAATAAGGGATGGCGAAAACTATCGATATATCTCAACTGTATCGATATTTTACGCGAAGGCCGATACATAAATTGATATTTTAACATAGCGATATTTTAACATTGCGATATTTTCACCTTGCGATATTTTAACCTTGTATTATGTGCTTGTTATCGTATATTTTGATTGATATATCAAACTTTGCCAAGCCAAAAATGTTCAAATAAAAAATCAAAAACAAATTTTTTTATTAAGGATGTTTTAAATATTTGTAGTTGGTATTAAAAAGCTTTATTATTTATATAACATTCCCAGATATAAGTTGGATATTATCGATAAAATAAATATTTTAATGTGTAAAACTTTAACTTCTATTAAACTTCAAACAAAAGGTATTTTCTCAAACGGTTCTCGCAAGGTAGTCATCATACTTCATCATTCATGCCCGATCGATAACGCTATCGATCAGACTGCTTATTATCGATAAGTTTATACAATATATGTATATCGTTACTTAGTGTTACCATATATTTATAAATCTAAATATACTATTTACACTATTTACAAATGTTAAATGCAATATTTGGAATTTCTATAAATCAATCTACGATATTTTAAATATTTTTTTATATTTTTGGAATATATATTTTTAAACCTTTCCTGTATGTCTATACTTAGCCAATCCAATTAAATATTTAAATTAAATTTAGAAAGATTCTTCGCCATTTTAAATACTAAATGAAAGTCAGAATATTTGGTCTTTTTGTTAAGCAAGTACCAAGGCCGGAAAGGCTTAAATGCCACTATTAAATCAAATAATTACAAAAAAACCACTTGAACTTTGCAGCGGTGGTGGCTTCGGTGGGTCATGTTCAGGTTCTAGGTTGCCCAGACACCACTGTGAAGTCGTCCCTCTCTGCTTGCTCTCTGCTCCCCTTGCAATAGTTCGTGAAATGCGATTCAATCATCAATCCGTTCATCGCATTTCGAGGCTGGTTCTGAGTTCTGTGAGTTTTGAGCTTTTTGGCCGGCCGTTCTCCTCCAATGAGGCTTGCTTGGATATTTTTTTAGTTGGTCGATCCGATCGGTATCGTGGCTGCTGTGATCTTGGCCTCGTTGTTAGGCTAACTCTTTTAGCCACACTCCCGCCCTATTCCCTACACTCTTCTGTTATTGGCTTCCCAAATAAAGTTAATGAGTTTTGGACACTTGTAACAATCTGTTGAATTTTCAAGAATTATTTAAGCAACCTATTCTTTCAAAAGAAATGTGTTTTTATTTTTAATTAAACTATTAAAGTAACTTATCATTTGAAAACAATTGTGTATGTATTGTTAATGGAATTGTAATTTGTTTAAATAACTTATTCCTTAAAACTTTTGTATATATCATTTAAAATATTGTGCCCTAAATGCTCAGATCATTTTAACTTAACATTAAACTTTTCTTATTAAAAATAAATACCAAAACCTTATAACTCTTTTATAGTTCATTTCACATTAAGTTTAAATTTAAAATTAATTTAAAACACTTACAGAAAGCTTAAATATATTAAAGCTGTGTTTATTTTCAATAGAATATGCCAGCTTTCACAGAGAATAAATCTGAAATAAATCAAGCTAACCCCTTTAATATGAAGCCAGCATATATATTCAGGGTTTAAAATAACCATCTGATTTATTCATAAAATATGTATTATAATAATACTTTAAACAAGACAACAACAACAAAAAACCAAGAATAAACTGCTGATTTATTCAATGCAAATATTCACTTAACTGAACTCTCACTCCTGGTTTTTCACCTGTATGCCATTCACTCGTCACGCCCACAAATCCAACCATATGATTATCAGCTAAATCGTATAATTTACTCCACTCTATGTTTGTGGCAACAGGGGGGGGGAGGGTTAAGGGGTGATTTTTTGAGCTCTGTTTTTTATTCATTCCAAGCAGCGCTCGTCAAGTGCTCCAAAATTTGCTTTCCGATTCGGTTTAGTGAATGGAACTAAATGGAAACAAAAACATAAATAAAAAAAAACCTAACATATACCAAACATAGAGAGACACGGGTCGACAAGGTGTTTTTTGTTGTTGTTTTTTTTTTTGTTGTTGTTTCTTTGTGAGCCAGTAGAATGATAAATCGACACAAGCAAGTAAGAAAGCTAATATCGAGGGTAGGATACTCGACTATGCCATACCCGGTAGCCAAAGCTTTGTGCTTTTTATTAAAGCAAATATGAACATATCGGAATCATCAGTTATTGATATGAAAACTTAAGTCTAACATGACGGGAGGGCACAAGAAAATGTACTTCTTGCTAGTTTGTATATATTATTAATTTGTGTAATAATAATAAATATTAAAAAAATTACTTTTATTATTATAATTGCAATTGATTTGTTTTTTTTTTTAATAGCTTAAGCCTAGATGCTTTTATTTTCCTTTCCGGAAATTGCTTGAAAATGCTTGATTAATTATTATTAACTGAATATGTCATCTGTACATATTTATGTCTCATAAAATGAACAATAAATTAAATAAAACCTAGCTTAAGTTAATAAAATATAATTAATCAAACATAGAAAAAGGATAAACATATAAAACAAAACACCAGTGCATTAGTAAGCCTCTAATATTATATCCCTTATTTACCGTATATATAAACTAACTGAAAAATACTGTACAATCTGAGTTATATTCTATAATTGTTATATATTTATTTCCTACCATTTTTGGGTCTCAAATTTTGGAATTTCCCAGCGGTTGCCAGCAATGCAATTCGCAATGCGCTTCGACCGCGAGTATAAATCAAAGGCAAACAATTAAACATTCTTCGCTCGATTCCCAGACAATATGTGCCACTGCCACCACTGCCACCACTGCCACTGCCGCACTACTCCCCCCCTTAACCCCTCCCACCATTAACCCTTGATTATGTCTTGGCTTAATTGCTGTAAATGTGCGGCTGCGGCAGTACGAGTCGCAGTTGCAATTGCCTGCCCATAGTTGGGTGTTGCACTTGGACACACTCTCACACACTTGGGACACTGTAAAAAAATATTAAACATAAATATATATAATTGATTATAGTAATATATATATTAATGTAGAAACTGTATATATATAATATATCAAAACTAATTAGATTTATCTAATGGAATTATTATGATTTTTATTATTAATTCTTGTGGATTGAATCAACCAACTTTTGTGGGTTGATTTTGATGTCACTTTGTTGGTTTTTCTTTATAAAAATATTGTATGTATATCCCCCCCTTTGCTTATTCGTTTCTTGCAGTGTAAACTGTGGATTGTGTCGCAGTCTGAAGTTGTCTAAAATTTGACAGTTGTATGAGATTTATGACGCCGCGCACTCGATCATATTTGACTTAATTGACAGCGGCAGCCACGACAAACTGCCATCGGCATCTGTCAGACTGCCTCTGCCTCTGCCTCAGTCGACGTCGCAGCAGCCGCGTTGGAAAGAGACAGACAGCCAGGGAGAGAGAGAGAAAGAGAGATGAACAATAAACTAAAGGAAAAGCGGAGGCGTCGCTGTCGCTGCTCTAATTTTAGTGTGTCTTGCTTAATTGTAACCCAAAAAAAAAATAGAAAAAAATACAAAAAACCAAACAACAAAAAAATAGGTGTAAAGTACCCCACCTTCGTGGCTTCATCTGCTTTTTCATACCCTTTATGTTTGGGAAATGTTACGGGTATTATGGGTTTTACCTGTATAAGTTGCAACTTTTCTTGTTTATAAAGTAAGCTATATGAAATTGTGAAAATATCACCAGAAGATTTTATTTTTCCCTGTTTTTGGTAGGCAGGGAAGGGGATTATTTAAGAATATTCTTAATAATATTTTGTATACTACTCAAATTCGAAAGATTTTTATAGTTTAATTTATATAACATGTTAATATATATTTGCAAAAAATCTAAGAAAGCAAGAAATAAGTATCGATAAGTATATCATATCGAAAATATTGTTGGGCTTGATATAGTCACATTTTAAATAATGTCGAATTTACGTAAAAATATCGATATATCGAGAGGAGAAGTGCGATATAATATCATCTAGAGAATATCGTAATATATCGAAATTATAAATATCAAAAATGATCGCACTTAACGTTAAAATGTCGATATACTGAAAGATGTCCAATATAATGTAAAATATATACAATACCGCGCTTAATTTCATATCGAAAATATCGTATAAAATAAAATACTTTATTAAAATAAGCTCTTATAGCATTTTAAGCTATTTAATTTATAAAGAAATATAAAAAATTGTATATATTTATGGGTCCTTTTAATGTCACAAGACATATAATGCTCGAATTATATTTTAGTAACTTACCAATCAAGTAATTTTCCTTAAAAAAAAATTGTTAGTGTTTCAAAAATATTTTTTCAACATGATAATGCCATAACTTATATCTATTTTAATTCCTCTATATATTTGCATGTTTAACTTTAAAGTTCATTTGAATTTAATAGCCTAGTTACCAGGTAACTTGAAGTCGTCATGTGGCGACCGTGATCGGTGGCCCTGCCAGGCGCTCATCAAAGAAATCAATTACAATGAAATCTGATTCTCTGCGTTTTTTTTTTTTCGTGTTGCTCTCGCTTATCTTTTTGGGTCTTCTGCGTCTGCCCCTGCCCCTGCCCCTGCCCCTGCCCCTTGTCCCAGAACCTGAAATAGGAGGAACCAAACTGGGCTCTGCTCCAGGGTTACTGCACTTTGCCTAAGTGCGTCCGACGAGCAATAAAAATAATAAGAAGAACGGGGGCGACCGAAGGAGTGCGAGATTCGTCGCGTGGCCTGAGAGGTGTGGGATATATAGGGGGCATCGCCGGCTATGTCCACACTTCCATTCCGGACGCCCCTTCTTAACCCAGAATGCCATTCGTCCACCATAAATTGGACACATTGTTGATAAAGCGCAACTTTATATGCTTTATATGAAGCTCTGTGTGGTTTTATGTGCGCGTGTATGCGTGTGCACTGGGAGAAATGGTGTGTATGCTATATATATGTATAATTTTTGAGTTTTGTAGGAATGTGCAATTTTATTTTGCATCACAATAATTATTTCAGCTAGTGAGTAGTGCTGACGAAGATATGTTCGCTTTGGGATGTGTGTCGAGGTAAAATGTCCGATATAACTTATTGATAAGTATATCGCGCTCAATATCATATCGAAAATATTGTAAAGTTTGATAAAGGGAAATTTTAAATACTGAAAAAAAGCCGTTATAATATATCTATAAATATATCGAGCACAATAAAAAATCAAATAATAAAGTTGGACATAGGGAAATTTTATATACCGACAAATATCACATTCATCGTGAAAATATCGATATATCCAGAGGAGAAGTCCTATAATATCGATACAGATTTTGCGCTCAATATCATCTAGAAAATATCGAAAAGTTTAATTTATCGAAATTTTAAATACCGAAAAATATCGTATTTAACGTTAAAATGTCGATACATTGGTAGAAGTCCGATATAATGTAAAATAAATATATCGGAGTCATTTCCGACCCTATAAAGTATATGTATTCTTGATCAGCATCAACAGCCGAGTCGATCTAGCCAT
>JAEIIU010042984.1:0-13792 GCA_018874675.1 Drosophila baimaii
TGACTCCTTCACTGCGTTGCAAACTTCTGACTAAAATTATAATACCCTGCAAGGGTATAATAAGAAATAAATAATAAATAATTCCTCTATAAGTGCACAAATGTATAAATATATATTTTAATGTTGCGATTAATGAGCGTTAAATCGATATTTTTTTGTTTATATATCGAACTGTGTCAAAGATGAGCATAAGCTTAAGCTATAATATTTGGGAATGATTTAAAAAAAATACAACATTTTAGTCGTTAAAAAAAATCACATAAATTATAAACCATTTATTGGTTGTTTGTTTGATATTATCAATCAAAATCGATCATTTAAGATTCAATGCAGATAATTATCGATATTCCAAATGTGAACTTATGAAACTTTAGGATATTTTCAATATGATATTGAGTGGGATTTTTGTTTCGAACCTTGTCTTTCGATATATGAACATCCTTAGTAAAACCTAAAAAAAAGAAAAAAAATAAAAAAAATAATATTTTCCAGGATACCCTAGCTGAGGCGATTAATGGTCCAGAATACTTTCCTTTGACATACTTTGGATTGATCCGGGCTTAATTCCGACGATGTCAACTGTAATTTTCAGCAATATTTTTCTCTCAGTGCACTCCCGTCTCGTCTTCTCATATTCCTCTGCCCAAAATACATTGCTCATTAGGTTTTGGGTTATTGTCACCGGCAACAAAACAGAAACAGAGACAGCATAGCGATGGGGTTGGGGACACCATCGTCTTGGCTGGGTGCTGATGTTGATATTTACTCAAGTGTAATTGCGAATTGTAAATGCGACAACACAGATGCTCTCGTAATTGGGATTGCGATGGGAGGATGGTGGTGATGTGATGATGGGCTCGGAGTACATATGCCAAGTGCGGAAAGATCAGGGGCGGCTCCAAAGGAAATCTTTACGATTTTAATTTAATTAATATTTTGAAAAAGGTTTGTATGACTAGGCTATTCTGTTGTCTAGAAGTTCTTTTGAAATTCGAGTTTTGGTTATTTTAATTAGCTATTATTATTGTTTAAATGCTGCATTCTAGGACTTCTAGGACTGTTTAGTCCTTAAGATTACTATTATTATTATCGATATTAATAGTAATTAAAATAACAATTATTTGAATTCTTTAATAGGACGAAATCCCACCAAGTCTGCCACAAAGTTGGGATGAGATGGGATGCCCAAGGATGGGTCTGATGCCTATGAGCTTTGGTCCAAGCCGGAAAACGGTGGCTAGTATGTACCACTTATATGGACTAATGAGTATCCGTATCTGTATCTGTATCTGTGCCTCACTGCCTTGTGCTATTTGTATCTTTTATCTGTGAAAATAAACGTTCGAAGTTTTTTTTTTTTCTTAGTATTTCTTTTTTTTTTTTCGAATTTATTGTTTGAACGTTGATTGTCAACTGATCGGTATTTACCATTTGAGCCATCAGAGCCTCCCCCGCCCCTCCTCGCACTGCGTATATCTGGCCGTATCTGTGGATGTGTGTATCTGTATCTGGGCAACTGGAGTTTTCGATTTCAGCCGCATTGAGATACACTTAAGCAAATAATCGCATGTGGCGGAATACTACTATATATGTATCTGCATCTGCGCCAGTATCTTGTACTTCTCTCACGAAATACTGTTTTCTTTTGGCCTGCAAAGCATTGGATTTCTATTTTGACTCGTCTTTGTTTTTGTTCCCCCCCCACCACCTCCCCCTGGCCATTTCCCATTATCGATTATTGCATCTCAACCTCACCTCACTTGTATTTTTCCCCGTGTGTTCTCCGTGTGTGTGTTGCCTCCTCTTGTTGCCAGTTTTTGTTTTCCCAACGCCAACACAGACATCTCCCATCTCCATCCATCTATCGTCATCATGATGATAAATTATGGCGATCATCGACATCGATGTCGATGTCGACCTGAACCGAACGGAGTTGAGCTGAGCCCGAGTGACTGATAAGAATGTTTGCTAATAAGCTGGGCAAACAGGCACATTTCACCAGCACCAGCACCAGCACCAGCACCCCCTTCCCTTCCCTTGAGTACCTCACAGATACTGCTGCTGCTCAAGTCACCTTTGTTGTTGACACTCTCATCTCGTTGGATTTTTGAGCAACATCCTATAGGATTGGGGGTGGGGAAAATGACAAACTAATCGTGAGTCTGGACTTGGAAAATTCTTACAGATTTTTTTGGAGTATTTTCTTTGTTGCTAAGAAGGTGGAAAGTTCGATTAGCAGGCTGAAGAGATGAAAAAATAAAGTCCAAAGCGCACACAGGGCTACTGCAGCATCGGCACACCTAATCCTTGCGTTACCCCGGAATTCCCAACGGTTTCTGGCGGCCAAAGCTAGTGGCAATTCCCTTAAATGTTGGGCTACTGATGAGGCTCATTCAAAGCCCTCATTTGCTGCAGTGTAGTATGTATATATATCCGATATCTGAGCCGCTTGTCATCGCCGTGTCTCATCGCCATCATCATCATCATCATCAGCGCACATCGCCACCCACTGGTGGGAGGCTTCAAAGGCGCCGCCTGGCCGCTGATAACGCGGATGTAGATGCGGATGTGGATGCGTAGGTGTTGTGGGTGTGTGGATGAGGGAGAGGTGGTGGGTGTGTGCCCTCGAGTACGCAATGTCTGTGTGTATTTGCACACCTCACACTCCCTTATCGTGGGCTATATTTTTTCACAACTTTGGGTGGGTGTTGGCCACAGATGTCCCTCTCTCTTAACCCTATATACCCTTATTTTTTTTTGTGTTGTGCCTCTTCATGTGTCACGACTCATTAGCCAGCCAGCGAGAGATAAAGCTGACAGTTATGTCTGGAAAAATCAGATCACAGACATGGGTTTTTGGGGGTAATATTTTTATTTTCATTTAAATACTCTTTGAAATTTATAGAGTAGATCAGCGGTGGCCACAAGATATAAGGAAAGGAGCGAAAAAAGTACATATTTCTCCCTCGCATTTTAATTACAGATTCTTGAGAATTCTCCTCTCTGAGTTGACTTGCTTTCGCCTCCCAAGAAACTTAACCAAAAAAGCCAATGGAGCTGAAAGAGCCATCAAGTCCACCTTTAATTTGTAAGACACTAAGTTTGTATTGTTTTGTATAATATTTATTAATTTATTTTGAAAAGAATCTTACCGCTCCACATAAGTTTCTAATTAAAATACTTTATACAATATTTTCCCAAGGAAATTCTTATTTCCAAGCAACCGTTTCTAGGCTTATATCTTCACATTTTTCTGGCCGAGTGCAGAGTTAATCACCAGACGTTTCTATATCAATCATCTGACCAAACTGAAGGAGGAGGCCTTCCAGATACGAGTCGGAGGCGAAGGTGCCACAGATTTCGTTTTGGGGGAAAATAGAAATAGAACGCGCTCTGCAATCACCTGTAGAGCCGTCGTCTCTTTCTGGCCTTCTGACTGCCCTGATAAGCCACGTCCATCGCAGGTGCTCTAATTGAATTTCTGTTCTGGGCATTAATGAGAAAAATCATTCCAAACCGCGCCGACTCGGGCGATAAGAGAGCAGCCCCGAAAAAAGAAAATAAATATGTACATATATGTATATATATATATATATAACAAAATGGGCGGCGTGCCAGTTATCGGTTTATTTTTGGCAGCGAACTTTGAGATGTCCGAACGAAGATCAATCAATGGCTGGCTTCTCCCGAAGACTTAACTGCGGGGAAGCACACGTTTCGGAGAAATGCTTCTGGTTACTATCGAGCATGTCAAGGGAATATCTAAAGAATTAGGGACAATGATGTCAAGGATTAGGGATGGCAGAAAGATCGATATATCAATGATATATGAGATTTGTCCACATTAAATCGATGTTCTGATTGATATATCGAACTGTGCTTAAGAAGAGCATAAGCTTAGTTTGAGTTATCGATGATTGCATAAAAATATATTAACATAGTTTAAATAAATAACATTATTATTGATGTAAGTTAAAGTTAATAAACGATACATGTGATATTTTTCGATATTTTTTATATGATATTGAACGCGATATGATTGTAGATGTATCATATCGGATTCTTTCTTTCGATAGTCTGGATGAAAGGTGAACTGAAACAGTCTAGGTTTGTCTGAATTCCTCATTATATCATCTGATATTAAATGAAACTTCAACTGATGTCCAAGTTATTCATTCAAAAAATACATCAAAACACTACCCCAAAATCTTTATTTGCTCCTGCCTTAAGTTGTAGTACTCTTTCCCCAAGTTTTAGCCGATCATCTAACTTTAAACAAGGGCAGGTAAAAGACGTCAGTCAGATGCCATTATTATTTTTCCATAGAACACCAAAAAAGTGGGAGTTCCGAGCTCTGACTATCCCCTGGCGCACACACTTTATCTCTGGGATACTCTGCGGCAGGCCAAGTCCACTCATCAGGGCCGACCTATAAGGTATGCCACCCATATACTTAGCTTTACCTATTTCCTATCGGTGATAACACTGGGATCCACCACGGGGCGACCTTCCGCCGATCCGCGCGATATCTGAAATGAGCGTGGCACTGGCGCGTCATCCGAAAATTTTCCCCCAAAGTGCGGCGGTATTTCTCCATAATATTACATGCAAGTATATATAGCATAACCCTCGATCGGCTTACATTCGTGACTTGGCATCGTTGTCATCAAACTGCAAACAGAAGACGACGGAAAGCAGAAAACCGTGAGACTTCTAAGTCCCAAAAGCCGACAACAGCTTTATGGCTAGACAGCGAAAACACATCGGGAAGAGAGAGAGAGAGAGAGTGTCTAGTTGAGGAAATATATATATATATATATGTATATATAGAGCAAGTTATCGGTGCGACTTACAGACCCTCCAAGTTATTGGCAAACAGCGATTTCGATTCCCCTTGAAATTTAACAGAGATGTACAAATATATCTATACAGTTCCGCCTGGAGATAGACATTTCTTCGATTCTTCCCAGGAGATAGACATGCCTTGAATTCTTTCTCCTAATTCGAAGAACCTATTTCCATTTCGATTCCCTTTCCTTAAATCAAACTGAGATCGAAAATCTCCATTAGAGATCACGTAACCCTCGGCTGCGAGCGTTTTGGTTAGTCTTCCCGCCCGGCGGCACGATTCTTCCCGCCCGATGACGCCCGAAAAAGACTGCGAATTCGATTCCAATTCTTTTCAGCCTGTCCTCTCTTCCGCCGATAAGATATTTCGCTTTGAATGATGATGTGCCGTTGTCATATGTATGTCGTCCCCCTTGAAAAAGCTTTTCGGGGGATTTGTCGGGGCGTTAGATAATATCTGTGCTGGCCCGCCACAGTTGCCAACTGCGTAACGCGTAACTTCTTCTAAGCAAAAAAGAAGAGTAGAGCTCATCGATGGCAAAAGTATTTTATATTTATTTTTTGCGCACTAAAATCGCTCATCAGGTTGATGTCATGCCGCTGATGATGATATATGGGCTCGGATGCTAGTGAGTACCTGTAGCTGTATCTGTAACTGTGTCCGTCTGTATCTGTGGGGAGTGGATTTGTACGGCCAGGCATTTATCTTCTGTGAGAGCACATCGATCTGTTTATCTATTGGTTACTGTTAAAGGTTCGGGGATACCTCTTAAGAGCTCAAACACTAAAAGCCGGAAGTCCAGGAATGAGATTTATGATAGCTAAAAAAGTTGCAATTGTTTTTAGTTGAATATATACATATCTAGAGGAAGCTTATTATCTCTATCTTTTTATTGAAGTTAACTTGATTAAAGTGTTTGTATATTTTAAATATCAACAAGAAGGATTTAGGATCTTCAGGAATAAGCTTCTTTTTTTTTTTTTTTTTTAATGAGTCAAGGATAAGTAAGTATTAAATTCAAAAACAAAAAAAAGCAGGGATGCCCAAACTGCTGTTTGGGACACTAGCTCTACATATCCATATATTCAAGGAAGACCGCTGAAAGCTATATTAGAAAAGTATTTTTTCGAGTGGATTAATGGAGAATATACCCCTACAAAATAACTAATAAGTATAACAAGAAAAATAAATAATTAAATACGTATTTTTAGGGATATATCCTTCACTTTTTGTTTTCTGTTTCAAAGAGAAAAGGAATACCAGTATTAAACAAGAGATGCCCAAAGCAAGAGCAAAAGCTCTACAAATCCACCTATCTGAGGCAGAAAATTGTTTTTATTCTGCGAAAATTGATACAAATGTGTGTATATATTTAAAATATTTGCATGGGGGTTTCGCTTAGATGCAGGCCTAAGTCTAAATTAAAAGAAGATATCTTTAAGTCTTCAGAATAGATTCAAATAAGGTGTATCCTCAGGAGACAAGAAAAACGATAAATCTATTCAAAGCAGGGATGCCCAAGGCCCTCTACATTTCTATCTAAGCCAAAGAAGACCACAGAAAGCTCTCTGAGAATAGTATTTGTGGCAATCAGGCCAGAGTCTGTGGAGTGGCGAGTAAACAATTAAAGTGCTTAAGAACCGCGAGAAGTATCTCTTTATCTGGAGAACCCAAGCAAGGGGATGGTTTTCCAGATTCTATCAACCCCCCTCCTCCCCCAACTTGTATCTTTCTAGGTGTGTGTGTGTCTTGTCTAGAAGGTTGCCCTCCCAGAACAAATCCCAGATTGTAATGTGCGCGCCCCCATTTATCAAATGTTGAAAATCTGGCGTCGCCTTCGATAAGGGTAAATAAGAAAATGGCCAGCGATGTGGGTTGCCCCACTAATGTGTATATATGTTTTGTATTTGTATCTGTGGGGTGTATCTGCGGTCGAACAATCGCCGTCATTGAGGGAACCTTAACGTCAGTCGTCGTCGACGTCGTCGTCGCCTTCGCCTTCGCCTTTGCCATTGCCTATGCCTTTTCTCTGGAAGCTCAAGTGGCTCATTATAATTGAGGGAATCGGAATCGGTGGTGCCGCTGGCGGTATTTGCCTAAAGCTGCTTAGGCGCCATGAATAATGCCGCCCAATGGCACAGCAACCGGGGAACAGCACCGCACACACACCACACCCACCAAAAAAATGCAACAAAAAGGGTTTTCTGTTATTTGTTTTAAATACAAAAATATACAAACTTCGACGAGACACGACAGATCCCAAACTCGTGAGCCCAAGAAGTCATATCAATGTCGCGTCGACCGACCCGTTTATCATTATTTTTCGCCCCTCGGTTTATGGCCGTCTCATGTGATAAATATATGGCAAAAGCGTTCGAAGTTCACCCAATACCAAAGTGACTAACCGCAAGATAGAGGAGGGAAACCATAACCAAACCCCCGGCGAAACGATAAACTCATCGGGGCACGGGGCCCCAAATCAGTGACTGGGACAGATCTTTGCACCTAACCAAAAGCTGGCTGATTATCAATATTTTCTGGTTTTATCACAAGAAATATAAAGTGCTGAGGAAATTCCTTGAAAAGCCAAACGTACAATAATGAAATTCTAAAATAGGTTATATTTAAAGAATATATAGTTATCAGATGAAACAACACTCTCTTTAAATGGGTAAAGATTGGTTTTGATATTTAACTCCAAAACTAATACCTTCTCATAGATATTATTGGCCAAGAAAATTCAGAGTCACCCCTCTTCCGGTTGGCGTATCATATACTCTTCAGACAGCTCTACCCTGAGATGTGTGTGTGATTCTGCCACTCTATATATATTTATAAATGTATACTATATGGATATAACAATCGATTGCACAGAATCAGCGAATTTCGCCACTGCCGAAATGTGAAAAGAGAGCCACTCAAAATATCAGCCCCTTTCGGGTTCGGGTGGTAATACGAGAAGCCCCCCAAAAAATATATATATATAAAAAAAATTAAAATTAAAACATCATCGAAGTCCGCATAGAATTCGAGTACCAGAAAACTGCATTGGCAAGATAAAATTCAGGCCACAAGCAGACAGCAAAAAAGAAGCATTCAATTGAATAAAATCGCATATAGATTCTCATTGGAGATCTCTCTTTGTCCAAAGACATCATGAAATCGGAGTATGGCGGGCTATTGATCACCTGAACTGGTGTGCAGGTGGGTCAGACGTGGATGCATGATTAATATCCAGCTACCAGATACCAGACACGTGCTGACGGAGCCCCAGAAAATCCAGAGAGAAACAGAAGCCAGCAGACAGACAGACCCACTTCGACTTCGACAATTCTCCCGCCGATGATTTACTTTGCGTGGTTGCATAATCTGTAATAAAATATGGGAACTTGTTGGTCCTTCCACACCTTTGGATGCCAAAATTCTGACGCTGTTCTGTTCAATATCTTTAGGTTCCCACTCCACTAAATGGAAAAAAATATAATAGAGCAGGGACTCAAGGAGCAAAATGGTTTTATTTCTGTTGTGTTGGAAAGAGAAAAAATGCAAAGCTCTCTCTGAGAGAATAATTAAAAAAACAAAGAAACATCCTGCTTTGCTTGTGCATTGCAGGAAAAGCGTGGCAAAGAAAGCGATAAGGAAACTCTTTTGTTCGTCACTGAATGCAACTTAAAAGCTGTTGCTTCTGCTTTGCTTGCACATTGCAGGCTTTCCGCAAAGCAAGCAGAGTCAAGACCCCGAAAATTGCTTCAGCATTTCGATTCGGATTCCCATTTTAACTTTTATAATTTGTATTAATTTTTACTACTAACTTAAATTGAATAATAAGCCAAAATTAAAACCATTATTATTTTTTGTAAGTTTCTAATTTCGCAAGCCCTTTTTATGGAACAGATACCTATAGTTTTTTGAAGATTTTAAAGCTAATGCCACCAATTCTCATAACCGTCTATATCAAAAATTAATTTAGAGTCCCACTGACCAAGCTAGATCTATTAAATACATTTTCTGAATATAAATTTATTTTATTTAAACTGTCGATCGCCTTTCTTGCCAAAAAAAACAAAAATACAGATACATATAGATACACATATGTATATTCCTGTAATCTGCTGAGATTGTGATCGCTCGAATAAACGTATAACTGACGTATCGTTACTGCGTCTTGGCTTACCGCCTCGCCGTTTGGATTTCGCTGATGCATCGCATTTCTTATATAGATCAATGATCGACCATATGCATCCACGTAATTACCTGTGCCCCGTGAGTGTGTGTGTGTGGACTTTTCTGTCCACTCATGGATTATATGGCTATATGGCGAGCGAGCGGAGCGCTTCTCGTTTTTGCATGGCAATAAATTCCTGGAAGCGATCCGATCCGATCCGATTCCGATCCAATCCAATACGATTTAGTGGGTTCGCCTCCAGTTCCCATGGCGCACAAACAGATGACCGCAAATTTTCAATCTTATCGCTGCGATTTCGGGGGCCCCCGAGTTACTCGCTTTGCCCCGACTTCTCGGGCAACCCGTGCATTATCCAGTCCCCCCCGGTAATTATAGTAATGTGCTGCTCGCTTGGCTCGTTAAAAATGGTCAACCGCAGAGGACCGGGGAATCTGTTTGAACTCCACCACACACACGAGTGACAGTTTTTTGTTTTTTTTTTTTTGCTTGTGCATTAAATATTATTATTTGTATTATTTGGTTAAGGGTCCCCTGGTTGGTGAGGTATTTCCAGCAGATATATAATTTATTTCTAGGGTGAAGTGGGTTTTGGCAAGGTCTGAGCCAAGGTGATCTGTAGAAATCTCTCCTAACAAAGAATTCCCTATTCTGCCATCTAGTGCTAGCTATTCTTGAAAGCAATCTTAGGCCAAGCTTTAGCTAAAATAATAAAATATTTCTTCTTGAATCCAAGTTAGATTAAATCGTAAATACTTTCCCTGTAAGAAGTAGGGTGACCAGATTTACTTATCTGCGGCATCCACACATTGACTGATGTTTTCTACAGCTTGACTTTGTTTGTTTTTGGTTTTTTTTAAACCATTTATGTATGTCATTTGCCTTTTTTCAAATCGGTGGCCAGATGGAGCTCAACCGCAAATTTGTGGGCACTTCTTCGCCTGATTACGATGCTGTCCCATTAGTTGGCACAGCCTCGGGGGGAGGGGCAGTCCCGAAACTGAACGATCGCCCAGCTGTTCTGCCAACCGCAGCAGAGCAGCATTATTTCCGAGATACGAGGGTCCCCACAAGTGGCAGATAGTTCGATTGATTTGCACTGTTTACATAAACGCACAAGGTTCTTCCTTATGGGGGCCCATAATCTGCCGGCGGCGGCGCCTCTTCACGAAGAAACCCAAATCTATACACAAATATTTTACAACCAGCGTCGCCGGCGACAGCGGCAGCGAAATGCAATTAACTGGAAATTGCAGCCAGAGCGCTATCGGTGTTTAGAAAAAAAATAGAAAAAAAAAAAAATAGAAAAAAACATAGGAATGGGAATGGCATCGACTGGCGACGCCAATCAGTCGGATGAGCTTAGCTGCCGCGTGTCTCGCAGAGTAGAGTGCACCTCAACGGCTACTCCCATTCAAGGCCCCATTCCTGATGCCCATGTGACACTATTTTCACAAATAAATTATAATAAAATATACTAATTAACTTGACCTAAAAGAGGGATTGAACCTGCTTGTCCTGGCAAGTGGACAGACTGAGCCACCAATTGAATTAGAAGTTTCAGCTACTTAGTATTTCTTGCATTTTCTTCATTTATGAACTAATTTCGTTTGGGAAAATTATCTAAGAAAGAAAATGTGAATACAATTTAAGGTATTGTATATAGTATAGTATATGCAAATAGTTTAGTAAATAGAACTTTGGGTTTTAGTTCTTTTAAGATGATTTCTGTGTGCACTTTTCTTGAAATAACCCCAGAGTGCCACAAAAATCCCCATTTAAAAACGTAATATTACTCCAAATGATCTGAAATTTGGGATGTGGCTAGCAATTACATATAACTTACTTAATCCAGGAAGGTAGCATCAAAACTTCGCCTCTTTATGCCGTGTCATACAGTCTAAAGTGCCGACAACTTTGTTCGATTATCAAAATCAGCCGGGAATCGTGTTTTTCTGCGCTGGCCCATAAAAACTACATACACCTGAGTCTCCGGCTTCTGCGTCTTTGGCTCTCTGCCCCAGATATATATACATAGTTACGAATACGAACTCTGAGGGCTATATAGATAGATCAATTGCCGGCCGCTGACTGCCTTGTTCTGGTATTGGGGCTCAGGTTCTGGTTCTGGTTCTGGTTCAGTCACGGGGACTTGCTTAACAGATGTGCCTGCCTGCCCGCCTGCCTGCCTGCTTATCACCGGCCTGATAGGGGGCTACGACTACTCCTCCTCCGCCCCACCCCCCGAACAGTTTTACAAATGTATAAATAGCGCATACGCAGTGGTTACCCATTTCCCAATGCGATCGATTTGTGAGAGGACCGACTGTGAGTCACCAACTGTCGCGAAGTGGATCTAAGCATCGCCATAAAAGCTAGGGAGATATTCCTCGTTACTCATTAGGTGTGAGTGAGTTTAGCTTTTGGAATTTTAATTTGGAAAACTACTATGAGTTTCCATTCTTTAAGTTGTATCTAAAGTTTAAAGACCAATTAAAAATGGCATTCCAAGTTTAAAACATTTGTTAACTTGAATTTCCCATCAACCTAACCTCACTTAAGTTGCACTTCCACATGGGCATCACTGGAGCATGCATAACCTAAAGATGCAATGTATAAATTCAATTCAATTTATATATTGCAAGCCCAGATGTCACAAGTTCTTGTTCCAGGATTAAGGAATATGTATTAGCTATAGCTTTCAGTCAACATCACCTCACTTACCACTTACCACTTAGCCTGGGCATCACTGGTGGTGGCATGACTAACCTCAAAATGCATGTGCAGCTTTGGCCCCATTGAGTCTGTTGGTTAAACATCCATCCGGGGATATATAGCCTTGTATATAGTGCACACATATACATATATATGTAAGAATATATATGTATATATATTCTTTGTCCATCCATATTGATTTTCTTCAGCTGCTGTTTTTACTGCTCTTCATTGTTGTTGCCACATAATGCTGCAAAGTGCTTGGCATTGGTGATGGGTGGGCCCCCTCCCCTCAGGGCTTTCTTTTGCCAGAGGATATAGAGAGCCATATAAACATATACATACATATATACAGACATCGAGGGGGGAGTGAGCGAGAGAGCAGTAGAGTGCGACAGAGAGGCAGCTTGCCAGAATGGCGCAGTGAAGTATTTATCAGAGCAACATCAGGAATTCAGAGGAACTTTTGCCACGACGACGTGGCCATATACACCACATCTACATCGAATAAATACATATATATATGTATTGTATGTATGTACTAAGGGGGAGGTGGAGACGGTGGTTCATTGGGATGATAGGGGGTGGGGATGGGAGGGGAGAGGAGTGCTATGTACCAGCGGAGAATCGGCCAAGGCAACAACAACAACAAAAACACACGACGACGACACAACGAACCCAACGACGAGAAACGAAGACCGACGACGTCATCATCCCCGGATGGGTGGCAACAAACCTGAGGACCAGGGTGTGTGGTGAGGGGTTTGGGGGGTGCCAGGTGGATGGCAGGGGCTGGTGGTTGCACAGGTGGGCAGAGGTCACACAGAGGGTAGTGGCTGAGCCGAGCCGAGCTGAGCTGAGCAGAGCTGCTGTGCGGCACCTCGCTCTCTCTTTCTCTTTTGTTTTTTTTTTGAGCACCGAAAGAAAGTGAGAAATTGGAAACAGGACAATTTTTTAAATATATTAATATTATATATATAAATATATTTGGTATTTGATTTAGTTATGAATGAGATATATGTAGATGGAAATTGTCTTGAAGATTGATCTTACACAAAAGCTACATCATATGTGTGATGTCAATGTTCATCGATTGGTATTAACTCATCGATTATTCGCTGATTAAAGATGCGACATTGTCGATCAAATTTATTTTCAAAAGATGTTGATTTTGTAATAGATATAGCATAAACAAAAACAGAGATGTCCGCCCCTCAATAACTTATATTTTCGATTACTGACTTACGTTCCTGTAAATATTCAATTTTGTTATTATATTTATAATTTTTATTTTCGCTTATCTTAACTTAAGTCAATTGAGCCAAAGCCTTGCCTTGAATAACTTTCAAAACTTATGAAAAAATGTTAACAGAAAATTGCTTAAGCATTTCAAAATAAGCATAAATTATGAGATGGCCTATACAAATTTTAGTATATAACACATGTCAGGATCCTATTAAAAGTACGCCCAAATAGATAAAAAGGATGACCCAAATTAGAGAAAAATACATTATTACATTAATGTATATTACATTGTATATTATGTTAGTAACTACTAACTTTACAAAAAAAAAAAAAACAAGAGAATAGTTTTAAACGATATTTTCCTATGTAATAAAATTGCTTCAAAGAGATTATCGATCATGGTTATTATACCCTTGCATTATAATTTTGCCATGATGCTAGCAACACAGTGAAGGAGTCATCTGCGACCCCATAAAGTATACATATTCTTGATCAGCATCACCAGCCGAGTCGATCTAGCCATGTCCGTCTGTCTGTCTGTCTTTCGGTTTATATGCAAACTAGTCTGTCAGTTTTTGAACTATCGGGGTGAAACTTTCAGCATAGCCTTATATCTTTTGCCAGTTGTATATATTTCGGAACGGAATCGGAATCGGACTACTATATCCATAGAAACGATCGGGGAAAATTGACATATTTTCGCTACTTTTCAAGATAAACCTCATTTGTGCTCATACACAGAAAAAACGGAATCTCGAATAAATCAAGAATATTTAGATTGATTTCAGAACGCGTGTTCT
>JAEIIU010042997.1:0-23536 GCA_018874675.1 Drosophila baimaii
ATGACTCCTTCACTGCGTTGCAAACATCATGGCAAAACTATAATACCCTCTGCAAGGGTATACAAATATATGCATGCTTTATATTTTATTGACTCCAAGCCTAAATAAGGTATTAAACATTTATCCACATAAATTGAATACATAGGTTTTATTGAAATTTACCTATTTAACTGTTTACTCTAAAGACGTGGGACACATCTATTTGAAATCTCCTCAATTGGCGGATGACAAATTTGGGGCCGTCGAATAAACCGTGAGTTCAAAGCGGCGGAGATATCCTGCTGTGTGTGTGCCCGCCCTACCCTCCTTTTAGCCAGCACATCCGGCCAGGTTCTCACACACATCGTAAGTAACTCGATGCGGTGGCGGCATCCGCTTTTCTTTCTTTTCCCATTTTGCGGCTCATTTTCCCCGGGGGCGCAATTTCCGCTAGATTGGGCGCCAAATGTGCGTTCGAATGCCGTTCCCCACCACCGTTGTGTACTGTGGCTGTCCGAAAAGCTCTCTGCCGCCACAAAACTCACCACGCAGGAGGCACTGGAAAAAATAAATCATCATTTACAGCAGGAACAGGCCCTTGATTTGACTTGATTTAATAAGAAAGGGATGAATTCTGCTAATATAATGCAGGAATCCTCTTCATTTTCGTTAAGAAATTGTTAAAATAAAAACAAATACCTTATTTTTTTGCTAAAACAGTGGATATCGATTGGTTTAAAAATCAAAATATTATTGTTTTGTGTCTAAATATTTTATTTTGATTTCAAAATTTTAAAAATATTTTCCCATCTGTCCTAAGCTTATTTTAATTTTAATATGTCTTTTAATTTTTATTTTCCATATATGTTAAATATTATTTGTGTCCAAAACTTGCCTACATTTTTCTCAGTGTGCTTGTGCGTGTGCGCAAGCAGCGAAAGCTCCCCCAACGCTCTGTCGGCGTCGCTGCTTTCGAATGGCCGGCCCTAGGACAACTTTTCCTCCAGTTGTTGTTGCTTTTTTGTGGAGGGGTTGGGGCAGGCAGGCAGGCAGGGGTAGCAGGGCTGGCAGGGGGGGTTGAACGACCACTCTGTGTGGTGGCCAAAAGGCGCTGGCGGCTTCATTAACGTTTCGTCGCTGCTGGCAAACGGTTCTTCGCCTCCTCTGCGCGGCAACACACCACCTCATTTAATAGCGAAAAATAACAACAAATTCGAGTTCGAAAAATATACGAAATACGATCGCAGTTGATTAATTAATTAACATATAAAAAAGCGAGTGTTAAAAAGTGTGTTTAAGCCGCTTCGAAATATGCACACAAAACGGTTGATTAATTAATTTCCAAATAAAATCGACTCGTTAAAAGTTTTCAGGTGCAGTGAGTGTATGAGTGAGTGTGTGTTCCAGTGCGATTACGAAAATTCAAAAACGAACAATAAAATTCGAAACAAAAAAACAAGAGATTCAAAACAAGGCATTTTTGAATTATTGGCTGGAAATTCTGATTTAGGTGAGTTCTGTTCTCCTGGATTCTGACCATAAATAACAGCGGGCCACGCACGGACAGGCGGAATTACAAAATTCCAATTTGTTTGTAAATATCATCTGTTGCGCGTATATTCAGCGATTCACGACTCAAGTCTTAATAAGCCAGAGAAAGAACATCAATGAAATTGGGTTTCTCCCAGCGGATCAATTAAATATATTTAACAGGTGTCTTAATCACCTTCTCTGACGGGGCTCGCGGGCTTCGGGCTGTGCGATCTCGATTCGCCGCTGATGCTTACGTCTTGGGGAAAAAGTTACTTAAGTGTTTGCATTAAATCATCTCACTTGATCTAACGCATTCGCTTACCAAATTAACGTCACATAAAGATAGAACGATGACGCCCGCGGATGACCTGTTTCTGTGGTTAAGCTGGGAATGCTACTAACATATATATATTTTTATATCTAAGCCCAATCAAAAGATACTTACGTGTTAACTGGAATCAAAGTGGCTTATAGTGGCGCGCGCCTCACTTTCCGAGAATTTGTGTGGTTTTTTATATAGAAATGTTTAAGTTGGTCATTATTCCTGGAAAGTAAGTGCATTATTAGGAGGGGGCAAAAAGTCATCAAGTAAATCATTTCACCTGCAACTGTTACATTTTAAATTTGTTTTACCAATGCTTCATAGAAACCTCTATGTCACAGTGTATTTATAAAACTTTCATTAAATATTTATCAATTCAATTGATTACAGTAATGTAGGAACTTACATATGTAAGTGGCTTTGTTCACAAAGTAAATAATAATTAAATATATCTATTTTGAATTAAAGGGTCACGTCACCCGGACCTTTTTATAATTATTATTAAATATTTAATTAGTAAACTGTGGGTTTTAAGAAAGAGTATATACAATGTTTATATAATAGGACAATATTTCTGGTTACAAATTACATAAGTTAAAGTGTTATTGTGTGATCCACTTTTTGCCCATTAGTTTCAATAAAATTTGTACTACCTTTCTACCTCAAATTTAATGTTAAAAAATCAATTAAAACTTAAAAATTATTGGCTTGTGAGCGTGTAAAAATGTTCCTAAACTTCATTGATAGTTTCTGTAACTTGAGCTTGTTCCTTATGGCCAGGAACTTGGCTTACTTTCTTCCCTACTCAGAGGTAAAGCTAAGTTTCTTCAAAGAAACTCAAAAAATAATATTTCCTGATATCATGTAGTCACTAGATTTTCTTAACAATTAGATAAGCCAACGCCTGCTCCCACTGAGCTGACCTTTGATCAATTATTCCACATTCCTGCTTTAGAGAAAAGCAAACAGACATTAGCACAAATGATAATAAAACTGTGCACTTTTAAGTGCAGTTAAAGATTCGGTTCCAGTTCCAGTTCTAGAGAATATGCCAATAAGAATGAGTCTTAATCCCCACTGCCCCGCCCCGCAAACTGCATCCACTTGGCGTCGCCAAAGTGTTGAGGCATTAATTAATTAACATTTGTTTGTGCTGCTCGCTGTTGTTATTTTTTTTTATCTGCGGTCTGGCGTTTGTTGCTGTTAATGATTTTCTCTCTCTATATATGGCAAAAAGCAAAACAAAAGTTCCGTCTATCTCCATTTGTGTGTCTGAGTTAACTTAACTTGTGAAATTGATGGAGTCAGTGTCTCCAGGTCTTGGGGATCAGACAACCTTGATATGGTCACTAAAATGAAACGTAAACAGCGAGAAAAAATGCCAAAGTTTATATTCTTTTACTCAAATCAACAGTTAAGACACTAAAAAAAAAACAGATGATAGATGTCTTAATTTCATTAAAATATTTTATCTTCTTTGGAATAATTTGGTAATCATAAAAACATATTTTGAATTTTTAAACTGTTATCAAATTACATTTTAGCTGTCTTACTTAACTACAAAAATTTGGTGCACTTCTAATGCAACAAAAAATACGATATTGAAGATTTTAAATAGGAAATACAATAGTTTTTAATATATAAATATTTTTGCTACCAAAAAAACTTAATTTCAAGGGAAATAAATGAATTTATTTATGGTGTTTCTTAATTTACTGATTCGAGTTTGAATGATAATTATCCAACTATTTTTAAACTTTTTTACTTAACTACAGAAAATTGTGCACTTTCAATGCAACAAAAAATACAAAATAGAAGATTTTAAATATGATTTTAAAATATTATTTATAATATATAAATATTTTTGTTACCAGAAAAAACTGAATGTGAAGGGAAATAAATGTATTTATTTATAGTATTTGTTACTTTTTTGATTAGAGCTTGAATGATAAGTGTAACTAGATTTTTGACTGTGTAAGAAATGCAAGAAAGACCACATCATGGTTAGCAACATCTCGGCGTTGCATGCGGAACTCCAATGTTTTTTTTTTTTGGTTTTGGTAACTCCCCGACTGCATTTACCAATTATGTAATGCGGCGATGCAAAGTGACTGGAAACTGGAATGATGGCAGAAACCGACATTTTCCCACTCTCCCCGAGGCCAGAGTTGATGATCGGCGGAGCTCTCGGGTCTCGACTCTCTCAGCTTTTTTGCTCTCAGCAGATTTCCGCATGGGCAAACACACATATTGATATGGTGTTAGTATCTCATATGAGACCCCTCCCCACCACCCTCAATTGAACGCTATTGTGTGTTGGGAGAGCCGCAGAAATTGCTGATTCGTGTGTGTGTGTGTGTGTGCGTGCGATGGTGATTCATCCCCGATTCGGGGAATCCAAAGCCAATCAAGTGCCGCAAACCAAAAACCTAAAAAACGTAAAGCGAAAAACCAAGACAAGGCAGACGGACAGGTTTTTGTTTCACCTTCTCGTTTTATTTTAGTATGTCACGCCAAAAAAGTTTGGCCAATAACCAGAGTATTTTATTTCCACTCGATTAACTTGATTAACTTAAATGAAGTCTTATTTTTTTCAGGGTCCTACGCCTTTTTAAGTCGGAATTTGTGGTGCAAAAGTACTCAGTTAAGTTAAATTGCTTTCTTATTTACTGTAAAACATTTAAAGTATGTGGCACATCTGGTAAAAATATAAATTATATGTATTTCATTTATACAATATAAAATATGGACATTGCGTAAAATACAACTTGTATCTAGAATGAAGTTAAGCTTTTGGCGCTTTTATGCCTAGAAAATGATGCAAGTTCTTCGAAAGAAATAAATATAACATAAATATTATGAAATAACGATCGACTTATCATAAATTCTACGAAACAGATTCCAAGAAACAACATAAGCACAACATATTCCCAAAGGAAAGGCAAGAATTACTATAAAATGCACTAATTACGTTCTTCTTTAAAAAGTCTAAACGGAAATAACTTTAAAATATTTGCCACAAGCCAGAAATTTTGTTATCAAATTTCCAAAGAAAAATATATTAACTCAAAACGCATCTATATTATTGTGACGTATTGTACACCAGCTATAAGCAGCAGTCCAGTTTTTGGATAAATGACTCCCGAAGGGGTACTAGAGGGCATCTTAGTTTCGACGCAGTAAATTAAGCGTATTTTTTTTTATTCCACAACGGCCTTTATCATGTTTTTTGCTGCTGGGCAAACATTTGGAGCTGGTTGGTAATTTTTGCTCATCGTGTGTGTTATTGATACGCTGCCTCCCCCCCCGGCATCCGTTTCCCTTCCCTTATCACCATTATTCTCCGGCCGAATGTCTTGAATGTTAATGCTCTGCGCTCTTTGTTTCGCTGCCTCTTTCGAGGGCGTCGGCGACCTTTCGGATCGACTCTATCATTGCAAGAGATGTTTACACCGAGAGAAAAATGTCTGCATTACCTTAAAATATTTTATAGTTTTGGTGTATCCTTATAATTATAGTTATTATTTTAATTTCTTTGAATTATTTTATTGAAATTGAGCATCAGTAAGTTGTATATAGTATTTATTTCCATTAATTCCATCACGAAATCTCATCAGTAAACTTCACTAACAGTGGAACTTAAACAATGGCGCGGTTTTAAGTATATTAGTGTCTTACGGAAATCATACTTGAGAATTTCTACTGCTACTTCCCATCATTGCAAGGGATGTTTACACCGAAACAACAATGTCTGCATTACCTTAATATATTTTATATTTTTGATGGATATGTATATTATAGTTTTTATTTTATTTTCTTTGAATTAATTTATTAAAAACCAGCATTAGTAAGTTATTTATATTATTTAATTCCATTAATTTCATCACTAAACTTTGAGAACAATAGGACTTCAACAATGATGCAGTTATATATTAGTGTCTTACGGAATTCATACTTGATAATTTCTACTGCACTCTTTCCTATCATTGCAAGAGATGTTTACACCGGAAGTAAAATGTGTGCCTTACCTAAATATACTTTATATTTTTGGTTTATTTTTATATTTAAAGTTATTATATTAATTTCTTTGAATTAATTTATTGAAATCTAATCAGTAAACTTCGCTAACGATGGGACTTAAAAACTGGCACGATTATATACTGACGTCTCATGGAATTTGTAGCTTGGAATTTTTACTGCACTCTTTCCTATAGGAAATATATATAAACTCTATCTAGGGTATGGTATGGCAGTCCATCCCAGTTTCTCGGATTTACTTATTTAAATTATATATTATATAGAAATGTTCCTTAATCCCAAGTACTTGCAGTTATTTTTAATATTTTTATTTCTTTATTTCAACTTTTGCACAGGACCCGATATGTAATAAGTTCATGGTACTTCCTTTTTTGTTCAGTGCATCGAAACTGGCCTCAAAGTGGCGCTGAAATGAAGAGGAGCAATAAAAGCTAGCAACAACAAGTGGTTGCTCAACTCCACTGTTAAGCCAGCACCCCCCCTGTACCACAACCCTGGGTTTTGCCTCTCCGCCTCGCTCTCTCCCTCTCCTTCTTCCTCTCTCTCTTTCTTCCTCTTTCTCCCCACGTTCCTCCTTCTTTGGGGCTTGGCTTTGTTTGTCTGCATTCAGTGGCTGGCCTCTCTCTCTCCCTCTCTCTCGCTCTGTCGTTAGTGTCCCGCTTACGCGTGTGACCTTGAATGGCACATGTGCCAGAACTGCAGGAGGTTACGGATGGGGGGTGGGGTGTGGTGTGCCGGTGAATTGGTCGTTGTGCTTTCGACTCCTTCTCTTTCGCTGGCTCCCTCTCCCCATCTTCTTTTGTTTATCTTCGCTGAGGCGAGCGGAGAAACAAGCTGCCATAATGAGTTTGTGATTTTGTGACGTAGCGACAGCTTGCGATTGATACGTCATTGCATGTGAATTGGGGAAAAGAAAGCATTCCAATGCTAAAAACGGGTCTGCAGCTTACGCATTTTCTATTTTTAGCATGGAGTTTCCTAGATCAACTTAGCACGCTTTTTATGCGAATAAAGTTGGGCAAATTTGAGGCAGAAAATACAAGTTTGAACTTGTTAAATTACAGAATGCTGAAGTATTACTAAATTCTGTTGGAAGTGTCATTATCAAGGGTGCCACAGAAATCGCTTTAATTTAATTTGCTAGCCTTTAATGTCGCTTTCTTTAAATATAAACAGGAATAGTACTTACAATAATAATAATTATGTGCTTAGGACAATATCCTTTACTTGTTAACACTTCAAAAATTATTTAATAACATTTGGTAATAATAATTTGATTTTAAATATTTATAAAAGAGGAAAGTGTTCGCGAAAATGTATATACAAAACCTTCTTATTCATAAAAAGTAATTCATAATCCCAAAAAGAAGTTTCCATTGAAGATAACAATTTATTAAATTTTTCAAGCCATAAAATTGATTGAAAAATCAAAATTTACCCACAGAAGAATGCATTTCGTGGCCCACGCGGCGTGCAAACATTGTTTTTATTTCGGGAAATCTTTTCGTCCAACAGAAATAAATTATACAAATATCCAAACAACATACCTACATACATACACACAGGCGCAACAATATTGAAATATTTTCGCCCGATATGCAATGTTAACTGCAAATATTTTCCCCTACGTGTTCGCCTTGCACTTGTGTGTTTATTTAAATGACCAAAATCTGTCGATGGAACAGAAGCCAACAAATTCAGTTAATAACTCAGCCTGACCTTAGACGGAAGAGACGTCGAGTCGTTTTTCGTCTATTTCTGTGGGGGAATTTCGCTTGCGTGAATTAGCAACGTTATATGGATTTTATAATTTACATTAGCCGAGGGTCAGCGCTAGTTTCAGGTCTGTCAATTCCTGGGAAAATCAATAAAGATATTCCGCTGTCAATATTTAACAAATATTTCTTTTGTTATGCATCTGGGCAGCACAGATGTGCAGGAATCTGATGTATATATAACTATATATTAAACGTATTAAGACGCTGGCGTCTGGAAAATTGAATGATTCATTATTTAAGAGCACTGAACTGCCAGAAAAAAAACTCCTTGATCTTTCAGTTTATAATGATTAGTTTTTAGATCTTAAATATTTAATTTTCAAAGCATTCTTTGTAGTAATCCAGGGCACCTTTTTAATGTGAATACAGTTCATCTGAAATAACATTTTAGGGATTCCGTTTTAACGGCATTTCCGATTCATTTATAACAATAACTTTTCCCCCGTCTGCAAAAATATTCACCTTTGGGAATCAATGTTTATTTATAGCAAAAAATCGAAAATGAGAACACCTGCAGCGTATTATAAAAATCTCAACACTTTGCCAAATCCACTTAAAAATCTATAACATTTTCTGCGCAATGTTACGTCATAGGAACGCACTGGAACAGAAGAAAAAAAAGAAAAAAGAAAACAAATCGAAGAATACGCACAACGAAAATCAATAAGCAAATGAAACATGCGTACACTTGTAAAAAAATGTTTACTGAAAAACTAAATATTAAATATGGTTAACTGATTTCTGATTTTATTGGACATTTGCTGGGAAAACATGGAAAATTCTTTAATAAGTATTATTGTATCCCAAAAATAATACGTTTTTAAATTATTTACGCTTGAAAGTTATTGATAAATATTTTTTGAAGGCGAATAAAAATAATAAAAATTGTAATAATTCACATATTTACCTATTAAAAATGAATTTAAATGTTTAACTTACTTATGAGAATTATCTGTGCATTTATTGATCGTTATATATAATAAGAAATAGTAATAATACATATTATTTAACCTTTACAAATTATTTATGAGAATCTTCAGGGAATTTTTTTATCTTGGCCACGTCATACTTTATTCATTGTCTTTTTTTTTCGTGTGTAAGACATCGGGGAAGCAAAAAGTGAAGCAGGCAATCAATGGATGGCTGGAGATGAAAACAAAAGTGGCAGCAGTCCGCAAAGAATGGCCGCAGGCGTAGCGCTCCTCATATCAGCGCCAGTACAGTTTATCACGTATACGTATCAAGTATACGCACAGAGTGCAGCCGAGAGGCCGCGATCTCGGAGAGCGGAGAGCGGTGAAGTTCAGTCGAAGCCAATACAGATACCAAATACGAAGCCAAAGCTCTCCTGTAATCGCGAGCGAAGCCGAACGCTCAGTTTCAAACTGAACTTGGCCGCCGACGGACGCGAGTTTCGCTCACCATTAAGAGTCGTTTTAGTAGATTTAATCGCCATAGCATATCGCATATTGTGCAAGTCGCACGCGACTATACTATATAGACAGGCGTCTGTGTGTGTGTTGGTGTGTTGGTTAATTATACGCGACACGACAACTACAAAGTGAACTACAGATGTGTGTATAAATCAATGTCCGCTCCTAACTGCTGCGGCTGCAGTGCCGATCAAAAAATAAATACAAATAAAAACAGAAACAGAAAATAACAAGCCAAACAGCTACGGCGTTTGCTTTTGGCAACTTTTGTTTTTGTTTTGCAATTCCTTAACAATTTGGCGCGCTGCTTGTGACTAAGCTTCGGCTTCGGGCTTATCGCGCAGACAAACAAAATACCAGCAAGTGTATAATAAAATTAAAAATTTAATCAATTTACACGTGTCACAGCGAAAACAAAGAGATAATTCGGCTGTTGTCTCCCGTCGCAAAGTGCATTTTAAACGAAGCCAAATAAACAAAAAATAAAAATAAATTTCAACTTCTAGCTAATTCAAACTAATAAAATTGTTTTGCAGCAGCATAAATTCCGCCTAAAAGGTTAGCAATAACAAATTAACTAAAAAAAACATATTCAGCAAATCTAAGGCGCAGTTTGTAAAGTCCCCTGTCTATTACCTCAGCCCCCCTCTTCAATAAATACGTATAGACGTGGGCTCTCAGACAGCTTCCCGTTCGTATTAAGTTCGATCGCAGTGACACTGCAAGAAATCAACAACAATTCACAAATTATAATCCCAGATACATATATCATATATAAAAAGTAATCCCAGTAGGGGGCAATAAATTATCAGAGGGCCACGTGTAATGCTAATTTTCATGTACATATAAATATTTAAATATTAAACACAGAAGGCAATAGATTTTGCAAGGGTTGGACATTATCTTGGGAGAAACAATTATTACTATATGGAAAAATATCTTTTGAGAAAGAAGAATATAAGAATATTAAAAAATATATTGGAGCAAACAATTATTTCTCTTTAAATTACTTCCTATCAGGGAACTTATTTGGAAATTCTTATAGAAAACGTTAAACCACTAACTTTCTATGAATGTTTATGTTATGATTCTTTAAATGTATACTTTCAATCAGTTAATTAAAGTAGAATTAGGTTTCAAATAGGATTTCTTTCATTTTTAAAAGAGAGAAAAAATGCTCACTTACTTATGTATATATGTATCATTATACTTATTTTGTATTTGTTCTTCTCTTCATTAATTTTCTGAGAGTGTAACCGCACTTTTCCAAGTCAACAGTCGTATATAATATATGCAAATAGAATCCCATACAATGCAAGCGGCTGACGGCGATTTATTAAAAAAAAATATATATATTACTTAGTTGGTATTTATTGGTAAACCGCGATTTGCTTTCCTGTATGATTTGTCAAGATTGTAAAGAAGCATTTACATACTGGTCCAGAATTCATACTCCTTTGTACATAACTTATGCCGGAACTACTCCCCAGAGAAGGCGTTTCCTCTAGAATACAATAAGATTTATAATGCCTGCTTGCTTATCGCAGGAAAGTCTTATTAATTGCCTTTTAAAAAGTATATATAAAACATGTACATATCATTATTTGATAAGTATTTCCCCTCATTTCTTATATATTTAGGTTTTGTACATATTTAATAAACACTTTTTCTTTTTCTTTATATACTATTATTCATTGTAATATTTAATAAGCATTTCCCCTCTTATATATATTTAACAAATATTTTAAATATGTATTTGATGGGCATTTTGCCTCTTTTTTATATATTAAAAAAATATATACAGTATTTACATATGTTTGTAAATTTACCTATGAATATTTGATTTATTTTTCCCCTCTTTTTATATTAACAAGTATATAAAATATATGTCCTATTTCTTAAAATTTTAAAAATATATAAAAACTATTTAATTGTATGTACATGCACTTATAAATATTTGATTAATATATACCCAATTTATTTATAAATCTAAAAAATATATATGATATACGTATTTGGTGGACGTTGCCCCTATTTCTTTATATATTTAAATATGTATATAAAGTATGTACATATAAATGTTTAAAGAATATTTCCCTTACTTCCCGGCTGATAAGAATCGCTGGCTAATACAAGTCAATGGGATTTTGTGGTTACTTCTCACAATTTCCTATCAAACATCAAGATCAGGTCAAGGGGGGAAGAATTTTCAATTGGAAAGAAAAACCACAATGACCAACATACCAATATGCGAATGAAAAACAAGCGAAATGCAAATATTTGTATTAACGTATTGTAAATATTTTTACAAGTGAAAAAAGTTTATAAAAATTTGCCACGGCATCTGGAAGATTTCGTTTATTTCATTTGTAATCAAAGGAACGAACACACACAACCTGGCGCGGCCAGGGAAATGGAACTGCAATCGAAAGACACGAAATGCCGTAAAGACTTTTAAAGACTTTTCCACACGCAGACACGGATGGTCGGATGGTCGGGGCGGAACCCATAAAAATAGAATGAAACGGAACAGTCATGGTCAAAACTTACTTAAATATCGATTTATCTGCGCGTCCAGCCAGAAGCTATCTAACTCGCATTCATTTTGGTCCAAAAGGCAGCGGCGGCGGTGGCGGTGGAATTGTTTTCGTTAATTGTTGAAAGCCAAAAGCAAAACACAAACAAAATTCAAACAACATTTTCACACCTTTTGGTCCATGTGCTTACATTCTCAATATATAGTCTGAGTCTGAGCCGTGTACAAGGCTATAACTTTGCCATTTGCATTAAACAGACTTGTTGCCAAACCAAAACTTATTGTAAATTAAATGGCAACGCCTCGGGGAAGGTCGAGGGTGGCGGAAGAAGTTCACTATTTTGTATGCATTGCCATTGATCTCTGCTGGAATCTCACTGTAATATTGTTACGATCGCAGATCACAAAAAAATTACTAGTTGTTTTATATTTTTAAATCAACTGATTAAGCTGTGCGGCTAGTGTTATCAGCTAGTGAAAATTCCCAGTGTTCTTGATATTTACGAGCCTTTTTTTTCGGTTCAGCGGCTATTCCATGCCTTATCTGCTGAACCCAAAAAGTCGCCGATAACCCGTGGAAAATGTTTCTTGCATTTCTATTCTCTCAATTTTTCCTTATATTTCCCATAATTTGATTTTTCCGCATGAACAGCAAAACCATCTAGACTTTACATTGATCTGTCATTCACATTTACACCCTCGCCCCCCCCCTGAAACTTTTCCCAAACAATTCACACTCCGCCCACTTTTTGGAAAACAATGCAAAAAGCTGAATCCCATTACGCATACGCCATGTTGGACCGTATTTGAATTGATTGAATCGTGAAAAGTTTTATAGCAAAATAATTAAATGCTGTGGTTTCTTCAATTTTCGGGCATCGCGTGTCGGTTTGCTTTTTCCCTCTTTCGCTTTTCCATTGAGCGTGTGTGTGTAAGTGTGTGTGTGTGCTAGCGTTTTGTCTTGGCCATTAGAATGGAAATTGCACAAACGCTTCGCTTATACTGGCTGCTTTGCTCAGTCTGCCGTATTTTTTTTTTTGGTCTATTCTGGTGTGGTGTGGTGCGGTCTGGTCTCTGGTTCGGCATTCTGGGAATGCTTCTATCGGTTACTCGGGCATTATTTACTTGACTGCAAAAATGCCTCCTTTGATTTGCTTGAAAGGCCATGAAAATCGATTGGCTGTATAATTTAACTTTAGCCGCCTTTTTGCCCTGCTCTGCCGCTGCCGCTGTAATGGGGGTGATGAGCGAGAAGCCGCGCCAAGCCGAAATGTAACCTGGAAAGTGTTAGCAAATTAATTGCTTTTTAATTAGTTGGGCACAATAACACGTTTTCAGGTGGCCAGGAACCAAAAATTTAAGGAATACATACGGGGAAAAATTAAAGAAAGCATCCAGGGGGGGGAAATTTAATTATTTTAGGTGGAGACTTCACCTTTTTGCCGAGTTTTTGGTACATTTATTTATCAGCAATATACATTTTTATTTATTAAATAAATAAACCTTGTATGAGCGTACTCAAAAGGTTAATACTCCCCTTCTGAGATCTTTTTTTAATTCAAAATTGAATTCTTGAATCTTGAATTTATCTTGTTGTATCTAACAACTCTTTTTCCCATTTTAAGTTAATAAAAAAATAAGAATAACTACAAATATTATTCCGTGTTTATGGCTGCACCCGTGTCATTGGTTAGAAATGTAGGCCAAATGCAATAAATTGAGTCACGAAGATGGAAACCAATTTGTGGCCAAAAAAACACACTCCAACACATGCAAAGGTTATCGGAGTGACAGAATGCCTAATCTCTCTCTCTCTCTCCCTCGCTCACTTGCACTAATTTCCCTCCTAATTAGCTGGGCACAAGTCTTGGTGGGATTACCCATTGATAGGCGTGCGGAAAACCTTATCAAAAGCGGCTTAGCCGCCGCCGGAGGAGCAGAGCTCTAAGTGTTGTTCTTCGCCGAAGGCACGTGCCCGCAGCAGCCAAATGGAAATCCATTTGAGCTGACGCTGTCTGAACAAATTAAATAACCATCTTCTGTATGAAAATGCTGTATGAAAATGCCCAGGCAATCAGCACACAAAATATAGCCATACACTTTCAGTTTGGGGGGGAAAAGCGCAAATAACGGATGATTAAATTATGGGCGGAACAATGGAAATGAGGAAGCGGGAAATCAATAAATAAGTTAGTTGCCTTCAGTAGCTTCTTAAATAATTTTTTTAATCGAGTTCTTCTTTTATAAATGCTGGCTGTTTTATAATTTAAAAAAAATATATAATTTTAATAAATATTAGTTCAGCCGAGGGCCCTTGATTTTAGTCTACTTTTAGTCATAACAATAATTAATGTTTATGACTAAATTAGTATCTTTTGAAGCTTTTTACAAATAATTGTCTGTCTTTGCACATAAATACACCTTTCTTTTTTAATTAAAAGGTAATTAAAAATTAAAATATTATTTTAATAAATATAAGCTCTGACAAGCTCTGTAAACATTGTGTAAAATAAATAATAATAATAACAAATTATAAGCTCCAAAAATTATTCTTTAAAATGTAATGAAAACTTACAGAAAACTTTACCTCGAATTGATAGATTACTTATAGCTTTTTTTTGTATTATCTGACCTTCCTTCCAAGAATCAAATAAATCAAATGCTGCTCATATATTAAATCCCACATTTTAGAATTTATTTTAACAGATGGAAATAAGTGCAATATAAATAGCCTGGCCCAGGCACTATGTTTTGTTTGTGTTAGCAACAAATTGAATCGATTGTGACCTCAGTCAACTTCGGATCGGAGGAGTAAACAAACATTAGTTATTTATATATGTATGCAGTATGTATATATATATCCAATAGTAGAAAGCCAAATGGATTTCCTGCAAGTGACAGCGGGGGCATGGCCCGTCGAAGGACACTGTCAAAGAACTAGAGGAAAATCATAATTTCCAGCGCTTATTGATTTTCCCGCCGCTGAATTTTCCATCCACCGCCTGATACGATTTCATATATATTTTTTTTGCTTTTCTTTTATTTTTTTTTTTTTACTTTTCGGTGACAGGCGAAATTGGTACGGAAAAACTTTTTATTTGAATTTAATTTTTGTAGACGCATACACACATACGCCAACAGGATATAATGCAGGGCACTTGGCACCCATGCCTAGGACACTCACAGGACCTGTCACGCACTCGCTCACACACACACACACACAAACCTATATGTCGGCTTAAGCACTTGAGGTGCCAATGGGAAAAGGAGAGCAAGGATCGGAGGGGGGTTTGGCAGTTGTCTGTGTTTGATGTAGCACCGACCCTGTGTGTGTGTGCGGGTGTGTGTGACTGAGTGTGATTAGGCCATCACAGAGTGAGAGCATTTCGGGCTTCTAGCCATTCCGGCTTTCATATTCTGCACGGGGGAAAAAAATTAAATTTCAACGGGCTTAAATCTATTAGTATTTATTTATTATAGAAAGTGGCTTTCTTAGGTTTTCAATTTGGAAAATATCAATACCGAATTAGCTTACTTATTATACAAAAAACCACACTGTATCGATAGTTGATGCGAAAGCCGATAATTCATCGATACTTGAACTGTGCGTTATATGCTCGACAAATCGATATTCTGTTTGATATATCGAACTGTGCGATTGAAAAGCCTAAGCTCAGCTTAAAATATTAATGCTGAGAAAAATATAAGCCACATTTTATTGAAATTGGGTCTTAAACTTATGTTTTAAATACTAGAGGTGGAGAAACATCGATTTTAATCGATTTAAAATCGATTTTCTCACTTCGATTATTCTCCATCTCTATTAAATACAGTCGGTAAAAAAAGACAAATAAATTAAATAACATATTTTATTAATATTTGGTCGATGTTATAGATATTTTAAAATTAAATGCGATACTTTTCGATATTCGAAATTTCGACAGATTACATTTTACGATATTTTTAATATGATATTGAGATTTTGTGTCGATATCGGACTTTTCCTGTTGATATACATCCCTACAAAAAAGGATTTTGGCAGTTAACTTAGATTTCATCCGAAAATGGAGTGTAATCTAATCCAGAATGTCGTTAAAGAACAGTTAAAGTTCTTATAATTAGAAAATTATATATAGTTCTGTTCACAATTTCTACATAATTATTTCGATTAACAGGAACTGCATTCAAATTAAGATACAAAAAATCCAGATTCTTCCGATTGCATTGCTAATTTATCTTCAAATAAAGTGATCACATGGAACTCCACACACGAAACACGAAAACAAGTTCAATTTCTTTGTTCAGTATGATTAGGCTTTTGAAGTGATCTCCCTGAAGTTTCCTCTAGTTACTGTTCCTATTAATTCCATTTGGCAAGTCCTTGTTTTTTTTTTAAGTGCACTCACACTCCACCGTCACATGCCCACTCCAATCCATTACTCTCTTCTATTTAGCAGTGTGTTTATTTTCGGTTCAGAACGCGATTTTCCAATCGATTGAGCACGTGACAAGGTTCTAGCTACTGAAATATGTATGTAAGACACACACACACACACACACACACTCCCAGCAGTGCTCCCTTGATGCAAAAAGGACCAGAGTAATTCGAAACCCACAATTTCCCCTCGTTCGTCCATCCTCAGTCCGGACTCCGGATATCTTCATTCGCAATGCCATCTATTTTTGACAATATTTAATTAACATTTTGTTTTTTTTTTTTTCTTTTACCTAACTCACTTTTTATTCTGTGGGCGACATCCTTTTTGTTTGCTTTATTTATGCATCAATTTGTAGCTCTGATTTATGTCGCCAGAATTTTTCCATCCCTTCATCCTCCAGCCCCCCAAAAAAAACTTAGGACTAAATGCGAATTAAATTGGAGCGTGGTGTTTTTCTTTTTTCGAGAGTTTGGTGGCCCGGCCCTGTCTTAAAGTATTATTCAGCTTAAGGAGCTCCAGCCGTGGGAAGTAACTTGGGGCTAGACGAGGAACATGGTGGGAGAAGGACCTCCTAGTCAGCCAGGAAACGGAGACTGAGAGGGAGATGAACCACGCAATTACGCTTTTTAGAAAAAAAAAAAAGGAAAGCTCTTTGCGTTCCGTGGAGGCGCTTAAGGAAATCTAAAAAATTAAACGGAAAAGGCAGGAGAAATGTGAATAGAATATTGATATTTGGAGGGAAACTTTTAAATTAAGAGTAGATATACGAGAGAGTATAAATAGAAAACACTCTTTACTTTTTAAGAATTCCCTTTGGCTAAATAGCATTAAAAATGTTAACTGAAAGCGAATTTCTTTGAGCACTTTCAACCGTTGGAATTTATAAATATAAATTTAGTTTCAAAATACGAAAAGGTCGGACCTATTATAATATATTTCCCTAATATTTTTCCTATTTTCCATATTAATTAATTTGAGAGATAAATTCTTAAATATAAAGACACTTTTTATCATCTATTCCACTCATATATTCCCTTTGTTGGATTTCAATTGATAAGTAAGTTATATTTTTAATTATAAAGCTGCAATTAAATATATAAATGTTAAAAGGAAAATGTTGTTTGCCTTCTCATTGATTTTCTATGTAGAGGGCTTAGCATACTCTTCCATAAATAGAACAAAACCCCCTAAAGTAACCTGCAGACAAATTCCCCCCCAAAAAGGCCAATTAACATGATTAAAGTTCTATAATTGTGTCATTAGGTCCACATCCTTAAATACATACAAATGCGGCTCAAATTCAACAGGATCTCAACCAATTAGTTAACCCATTAAGTCTGGTGGTGTGCTATTTAAGGAAGCCTCACGATTGTGGAATGTGGAGAGAGGGGATTACTGAAATAAATCGTAGCATGGCTGTGACTTATATGATGGCATTTAAACCGATTAAGTTATAAGCATTTAAACGCATATTTTGTGCCTTGAGTAATCAAGCTCGTTATACTATATAAGATATAGTTACTGTCTTTGGCAGAAACAGAATATACATACATTTATAGTAGCAGTTACCCTTTGTATTGTGTGTGTGTGTATTACACTTGAGTTACTTTATTATTTATGCCCATGAGCAGGACACAATCGATATGGTGTGTGGTGTGGTTCCACTTTTTGTGACCCCTTTGCATAAAAATTTAAACGATGCCGCAGAAAATGACCCCCCTGCTTCCCAACGCCAGGATATCCTTAATGCTTGCCCAGGATGTTTGTGGGTGTGTGTGTGGGTGTGTGCCTGGGAGTGGGCGGGTGGTGTGCGCGAGTCGGTGTGTGTGTTATTCTGTGTGTAAGAGAGATTAGCGGGTAAAGGGAAAGCGAAGCTGCTGTCAGAGGCAGTTAAGCAGCAGCTAGCGAAATCTACTTAAAAGTTTCCTGATGTCATTGCTCCCCCCCGCTTGTCGATGGTGCCTAATGCACTCAGAAAAATGTTGTCTTTAAAAATATACTTAATTGAGCTTATTTTAATTTAATTAAATAAATACTTTTTGATATATTTATTGATGCCTAATGGTTATTAGAAGTTTGGAAAACATGATTTATTTAGGTTTTTTATGGTTTCATTCATGTTCATTTATTAAAATTGAAAAATGTAACATAAATAAATAAGTGAGCGGGAGCCAACGAATTTCTTAATACATTTCATTATTTTATTTAATTATTTAAAGTTGTATAATTTAATAAAGTTAAACTACATTTTTTAATTATTTGATTACCAATTTAGTTATTTTATTTATTTATTTATTTATTATTTATGACCTCGAGCCGGCAAAAACCATTTATAAATGATAAGAAAGGTCACAAAATCGCATACATTAAATTATTTTATTTATTTCTTTAATAAATGAATATACGTAAATTGCGTATACGCCTTGTTGACCCTTATACTTTTGAAACTCATTAACCAAAGTAATTTAAAGCCAATAAACAAAGGATATTCCCTGTTGTTGTAGTACTTTAAAGTGCATAAGAACATTTATTTAAATTAAAATACGATGTTTTAGGCTCATCAAATGTAAAGTTTCATCTAAGAACCTCAAAAAGCCAATATATTTCGCCCAATATTAGGGATATCCCAAATTCTATGATTTAATTTTAAAGCAAACATTGTTTATCAGTAATTGAAGTTCAAAATAGTTTTTATTTGAGTGAATCTACTGCTGCTGCTGCTGCTGCTACTGCTGCTTCGACCCACATTCGCTTATTACACAGCTCAGATGTTCGACACACGTGAAGGGGGGTTCTTTGGGCGGTGGGGGAAAAGGCCATTTTGAAGGGAGGAGCTCGGTGCCATAAAGCGTCATGTGGTTCGTAAACAAAACCGTAGGATGTGTGTGTCTTCGTGCCGTGCGCCTGAAAGCGAGTGTGGTGTGAATTGCAAAAGAACCAAAACGAAAACAAAAGCAAAAAAGAAAAAAACAGAAAAAAAACAGAAAAAAACAATGGCAACAACTACAACAAAAGGCAAATCCAGTGGCGGACAAATTGTTTTTGCAAGGCTATAAATGTAAACAAAATTAACATATGCAAATTTTTCAAGCCCCCACGTGTGTGCGAATGTCTTTCTGCAAGCTTGTGTGTTTGTGTGTGTGTGTGAGTGTGTGTTGGTGCCAGGTACACCGAGAAATTAATTCAAGAGCTAAGCGTTAAATGTTGGTTTTTTGAGAAGATTATACTTCCTGCATATTTATATTATGTTAAGTAAATAAAAATTATTACTTGTGAGTCAATTTAAAGATAAGATCACTGTGGAAAATGTCTGTTCATTAATTAAATATTTGCAAAGTTAAAGAGATTTTTTCTATACTGAATCTATAATAATATTTATCTCTGCAAAAGACTGGAGATGTATATGGAGAGAGAAGTACGATATATCTACAAAAATATCGCGCTCGCTATCATATCGAAAATATCGAAAAGGTTTGATATATCGAAATTCTGAATATGCAAAAATATCGTATTTAACTTTAAATTATAGATAGTATCTGTAACATCGAACAAATATACGAAAATGTTAATTAATTTATTTGTATTTTTCTTTAAAACATCTTTTAAAGTAATTTTTGTGTAGATCTTTATATTTTTCCAACAATGATAGTTTAACTAAGCCTTTCTGTGACAGAGTTCGATAAAACATAAGAATATCGATATATGGCGCACATACCTCAACATTAAAATATTGATTTATGTATCAGCTTTTGCGTCAACTACAAATATTTTTATATAATTAAATTTTAACAGTTTCCTACTAAAGACTAATCGATTTTATAGTTATATGTATTACTTGTTAATTACGGAATGTGTGATTAAAAAAAAATAATGTTTTCTTTAATAATAGTTTGGCTACAAATAATTTCTCAGTGTACTTACTTGTGTGTGTTTTTTTTTGTGAGCTCGACGCCAACGCTTGGCATTTAGACAAATAGGCTGTCTGAGGCGATGACTTCTTGCTGGATTTTATCTCTCAGTGCGGCTTGTGTGCTCTCCTTCTTTTGTTGAAAAGTTGAGTTATGTGCAGAAAATGCAAAATACGTTCAGCATATTGCTTAACTGCAGTTGCGGAAAAGAGAGAAAAGTCCAGGAAAATCGAGGAAAATTCGGGCCAAGAGGCGGGGAGAGTGACTTGTTTGGCCTTTTTATGGCAACGACTATTAAATACACATTATACCGACAATGTTATTATCCCATATACAAGCGAATAACAATGATAACCTTGATCGCTGCGGCAGTAGCCGGTATTTATATGCTTACATAACACGCAAAAAAAAAAAATGAAACAAGGCTCTGGGCCCACATGGAAATCGTTAAGACTTTGAGCCATATGTTTGCAGGGACATAAAGGAAATGTGCCTAAAAATGACTCTACGCTTACGAGAATTGAGCAAATATTTATAGCAATTCATCAATTTTAAATGCCATTAAATAAGAAAAATAAACAGAAATCAAATGATGTTAAAGAAACAATTTGCGTAATGGCTTGAAGAGGAATAGATTTATTTACATTCTTGTTTTTATTTATATTTATTTATATTATGAATTACAAATATATTTAATAATTTTGTAATAATTTTCAATAATCAGCAAGGCGAGCGAATTATTTTTATTAAATATAAACACATTAAAAAAGTGCCAAGTAATAATCGGAATATGCGTGTAACTTTATATATTTGCCCCTATATATTATTTTAATATTTTTCCTAGAATTCGAAGTGAATAGTTTTGTTGATAAGCGTGTCACCAAGGCGGCATTCAATGGCATAGTGAGAGATTCCCCCAGAAACACCTTTTTTTGTGTGTTGATTATCGCCAAACCACCATGCCAGATTTTGTTATCAGTACAACTTTTTTGGGAAATAAAAAATCACCAAGATAAGGGAATGCCTTGACCGATTGAAAATGGGTTTTCCTACTTTAAAAATCAGATCATGATTTCGGTTTCGAATATCCCAATGTACTTTGGGCTCTTGCAAAATGTTTGGGAGTTTACCAAGCATCATAAACTTGAGGCTAATAAAAGGTACTTAGTAGTCTAAGTGGAGCGGTGCGGAACTAAGATTATGGACTTAATCAGGTTCACGTCACAAATGGATTTTTTCCCACTCTATGCCATGGGAATTTATTTAGATGATTGTTTAGATAGTGACAGTCTATATACGATTTATAGCATTGATATTTTCTAATTGCGAAGCAGATATATTATATACATATGAACAACGACGATTAAAGTACACATTTTGTATTTACTTATTTTAATTAATTGTTTAAATATATTTTAAAGATTTATAAGCCTACGATTATAATAAAGAAGGGATTGGGAATGCAGAAAATATCGATATATCGATACTGTATTTATAGTTGAAGTGGATGTCGATAAATAAATCGTTTAACGTTGCAAAATATAAGCGATAAATAGGTATTGCGTTTAATATTATATATCGAACTGTGCTAAATGAGTGCCTAAGCTTAGTTCAAATTATAATTGTTGAAAAATAAAATATAAGATTAAGTATATAATATATAATTAAGTTTTATGTATATTTTAAAATATAAGCAATAAAAAAGACTCATTAATCAATGCACATGTTCGGCCATTCGCCCGATAATATCAATAATATCGATAATTTCACGTTAAATGCGATATTTCTTAATATTTCAAGTAAAACTAAAATTTTAAAATATTTATTTGATATTATAGATCATTTTGGCATATTCACATTAAAATCCATACTTCAAATATAATTTTAAATGCAGATAAAAACATATGTTCATTTATAAAACTTTCTGATATTTTCTGATATTTGAACGTGATATTTTTGTCTATATACATATATACCGATATACATTCCTATTCTCTCTGGCAAGAATTGCAAAGTTCTCAGTGATTGTAATCCATTACAAAAGTACTCGAAACAATTAATATTTGTTGCCTGCCTGCCTATGTAGCATTCAAAACAATCGATGATGGAAGACGTCAAACTGAAAAAATCCATCAATTTAAACTGTGCAGGCATGTGCAAATGCTATATAAAAGACGAAAAAGCCTAATCTATCATTAAATACATTAGCCATACATATATACATACATATTCATACTATAGATACATAGTACTTTTATAAGCAGAATATTAATGACAATCTATCATTGCTTTAATTTGCAGGCAATCAACAGTGAAATCCAATGGCTGAGGAGGAGTACTTGGGCGATTTAGGTACGTATAAACAGTCATCAATTTATGGCACATACTAGCCCTAATTAATATAAACATAACCCCAGAGCATAACCCACCCACTGGCTTATGAAAGAGATCAGATCCCTGCTCTGGTTAATGAATAATCTGTGGCCATAAGTCAATCGACAATGCGCTTAATTAGGCCACGCCAAGGCATCAGATTTGTGGGTGGAATTTTTAGTGGCTAATTGAACATGGTTATTGCCGCTGCTGCTGCCACCCGAAGCCAGTGGCAAAAAAGAAAAAAAATAAGAGAAAAAGAAATTTGAATATATCGCAGTGGCAAAGTGGCATAATAAGTCTGGCAAATTGCTGACCAACTTTTGACGTCAGAGCTCGTCATCTCGTGCTAGTCGACATCTGGCAATGGCAAAGTCCAAATGGAATAGAAGAAGGAAGCCCGCCAGCAATCACCCTTTTTTTGGTCAAAGCCCAACGCAGGCACGGTAGTACATAGTTAGCGCGTATCTGATGGATACCAAATTATCCATGCACACGCAGTCTTCGATTTCCGCCTCGCAGGCTAAAATTAGTAAATTATATATATGAATATGAATATTGAGGTATTCTTCTTTAGCGGAGATTTATTTCGAATAAGGAAGGTTTGCAATTATTTAAATTGAAATGTTACGATTTTTTACACAATAATAAATCTATATTATATGTTCAAAAAATTCTTTTGGATAAATTAAATATATATTTATAGTTTTTTGTTTTAAGATTACCTTGCAACTAATTGAACTTACATTCCGGTTTCTATAATAAATAAAAAAAAAACTAAAAGCAGAAAAGCTTTAACTTACTTTACAAAATATTTAAATTCTGAAAAATTACTCTTTTTATGATAAAGTTCTGAGATTAACTTCTAACTAATACATTTCTTTGGGATTCTGCATTTTTTAATTTAATTTAATCTCATTTAAAATGAATAAGAAACTAAAACAAAGGAAAGCTTTAAGTTACTTTAAAAAAAATGTTGATTTGCTCAAAAAATGTAATTTTTTATGATAAAGTAAATACATATTTATAGCTTAATTGTATACAGATTAACTCGTAACTAAATAGAGTTTTCTTAGAGTTTTGTAGAAAATTAATCAAACCTCATATCAAATGTTAAAGAAACTAAAACCAAACAAGTAAGAAAAGCTAACTTCGGGCGGAGCCGAAGTTTATATACCCTTGCAGATAATTTGTTAC
>JAEIIU010043002.1:0-15350 GCA_018874675.1 Drosophila baimaii
ACTATATCATATAGCTGCCATAGGAACGATATGGAAAAATTGGCATATTTTCGATATTTTTCAAGATATTCGAATAAAACTTTATTTGTGCTTTTATTATATATATTATATATTATATTGAGATCGGACCAATATGTCATATAGCTGCAATTTACATTTTACATACATTTTACATTATGCTTGTTAAATTTTATCAAAATCTGTTATAATAAGTAAAAAATGATCTGCAAGGGTATATAATTTTCGGCTCCGTTCGAAGTTAGTTTTTCTTACTTGTTTTTAAACAAGATTTTGATAGTTGGCTTCAAACATTCTGTCAGCACTGTGTGGGCTGTGCTAGTGAGCTGCTTGTGTGTAATAGGAGCTTGTGTTTGTAAGTGCTGCACTTGTTATATCCGCCGGATGGCAATTATGAATACGATTACAATTACGATCGTGATATTTACTAGTAGTTCAATTGATATGAACCGTTTTATGTAGATACTTTATGTTGTACCATCTCTTGAAGGAAAGCCAATAGTTTTATAGACTTAATAAAAATGTAGTGTTGGAAAATACGTAAAAACATGATTTTGGGATCTCACGTGCTCGAAATAGGAGATTATATTCTTTTATTATTTATACAAAAAACATAAGGAATATATTAAAGATTATTCCAGGTTTAGTTATATGTACATATGTATAGGTATATAGTTAAAGATAAACCACAGATAAATTATATGCGGTTCTTGTTTTGGGGTTCTTTTTCTACTGGCTCTGGGTACACCCATCAAATATGGAACGGAAATAAATACATAACATGATGAATACATACATATGTACAATAAATAGGGAAATTGTTGGTTACTTATGTGTGCGTTTCCATATACATATATGTATGTATTTATTGTATAGTTTATGATCCCTCTCTTGTCAGACACGTAGGTCACATTTCGAAACCCCTTCCCAAACAAATCTCGAATGTAGACGAAATTGAAAATGAGACGACATACATATACCATGCAACATACACATTCCACTGAAATTGGAGGAGAGCTGTCGGGAACAGAGCGTCGCCAAAGTGGATTATGCATATATTGTGGGCGGAAAAGGGGGCGGAATGGAGGGGTGAATATTTACGTTTATTCCACGAATCGTGAGAAAATAATCCGGCCTAACTTCGAGCTATGTGTTTATTATGCTAGATAACAAAATAAATATGTGGAGCCCTTGGTTCTGGTACCTTGGTACCAAAGAGTAAGCAAACTATTTGATTGGTTTTTAATACCCACACTCAAGTGTCCAGTTGCGGTCAAAATAATAATAATAATTGCACATAAGTATAAATATTTTGTGTAGAAGCTGTTGTGTTTTAAAATTATTCCGCAAGACTTTCAGAGAAAGGAACTTTAGATCTGGTATACACTTTGCAATAGGATAAAATAAATAAAATAGTAAATAGTACAATTTCCCTGTTAATTGTCAGCTCTCACACTGATAAACCGTAAGACGAGATAATACCAGTCATGGTTATTGGTTGGGTTTTTTGGGCTTCTTTATATTCTTTATATTTAGTGCCCAATGATGTCTTAAAATTAAAGCCAAATTCAGAAATGTGTAGTGTATTTTATTGGTTCTTATACCCTTGCAGGGTATTAATTTATAATTTTAGTCAGAAGTTTGCAAAGCTGTGATGGAGTCATTTCCGACCCTATAAAGTATATATATTCTTGATCAGCATCTACAGCTGAATCGATCTAGCCATGTCCGTCTGTCCGTCCATCCGTCTGTCCGTTTCTACGCAAACTAGTCTCTTAGTTTTAAAGCTTTTTGAATGAAACTGAAGACTAAGTATATTATATATACTCTAACTGCTCTATATGTCAGAACGGGCCGGATCAGGCGACTATATCATATAGCTGCATATTTTCGCAATTTTTCAAAATATTCGAATGAAACTTTAGTTGTTTTTTATAATATTTGCTTTTATAATATAATTATAGCCACCTCCTAGAAATTTCATTGAAATCGGACCAATATATCATATAGCTGCCATAGGAAAGATTGGTCTACATTCATATTTTACATATGAATTTTAAATTTTGCATAAATTTTACATTATACATGTTATTTTTTTATCAAAATCGTTTATAATAATTAACAAATTATCTGCAAGGGTATATAAACTTCGGCTCCGCCCGAAGTTAGCTTTTTTTTACTTGTTTTTAATACATTTTGAACAAGGAAAAAAATCTTAGATTTTATATACATATGTATGTACATACATTTAAGCATAAAAAGCTATACAGAAAAAAAGTCAACCTGAAAAAGTGACTGTCAATTGTGAATTGTGCGAATTGACAATTGTGAATTATGTCGCCTGGCCTTGAACCTGAAATTCGCAGTTCATTTATTGAATTTTTTTTTTTGAATTCTTCCCATTTTTGCTTTTTTGGAACGCTGTTTGCACTGTGTGTGTGTGTGTGCTCGCTGTTATTGTTGTTCGTTATTATTATTATTAATATTAGTATAATGCCTTTTGTTTTATCTCGCACTCTGCATTCATTTTGTCTGTTTGTTGTTCTCGTTCGCGTTTTCATTTTCCTTTTCGTTTTTTGGGTTAATGAACTGAATTGTACCATTTTCTTGCCTTTTTGTTGTTGGTTTTGTACAATATCTAGGGGTATTTTATGCGTAAATTTAAAATTTCAATTCTAGTGCACTTATTTCTATATTCCTTTGTGTACGGGTGTGTGTGTATGTTTCTGAATTTGATTTCGATCAAATATTTTTGGTAGATTTTTCGCATTCTCCGCTGGCTGGCTGGCTGCCTGTCTGCCTGTCTTCTCGTCTATTTTTTCTTTCTTTATTGAAATTCAAGCAATGAGCGGCATTCGCATTTGCATTTATTGTGCATTGTGTATTATTTCTTTTTTTATTGCTTCCTATTTTTGACCCGCAATTTGTTGCTGTCGCTCTGTTGCCGAGCTGTTAAAAATAGCAGAGCGCAGAGCGCAGAGAGAGAGAGAGAGAGCGGGCGATTGAGAGAGTGAGAGTTTTAAGAATTGGTAGGGAGAGAGCAAAGAAACAAGCAATGCCGACGTCATGTGAGCTCTAGCATACGCACACACACGTACGCACGCGCTAAAGGCGCACGGACGTATCGTTGTGTCTGTGCGAGTGACGTTTCGTTTCGTTTAAAATTCGTTTTGTTTTGCTTCGCTTTGTTTCGATTATTTTGGTTTTGCTTGATTACTGCTTATAGTAAATATCGGTTAAAACGCGTGCAGTTCTATGTATGTATGTATGTACATCTAAATATATGCACAGAAATAAATATATTGATATTAGTGTTGAAATCAAAAGCATACCAAGTTCCTAAATCTAAAATTCACAAGACAAGAACTAGAGAAAAAAACAATCTGATCGCAAAAGTTGGTTTCTATAGTGTTTGTACCGAATATGTGGTTATTGAAGGGGTTTTGCTAAACAAAACCTTTAAGTCACCTGTACTCCCCCCGGTTAAGGATTTTTGGGTTCGGCAAAATGACAGCTGATTTCATAAAGTCAAATAAAGAAGAACCAAAGGCACTACAGCTGTTGTCAGTCATCAGAACAACCCTGCGCCTTACAGCACAATTTGGTGTTGGAAACCACCCTGTCATTCTTTTTTCGTTCAGATAAATTACAAACGTGAAGAAAAGATATTTGCTTTAGCAACAAGTTCATGTTTAGTCTTTACTGTTGGACCATTTGGGCTTTAACAGTGAGACGAGAATTATAAATTATAATAAATAAAGTTATATTTAAATAATAAGAATTATAAAATATTATCCAGGGAACAAATATCTTTAAAACAGGCTCACCACCTTCCTTTATGGGTCTCCCACACACCCGCACTTATGATATTTGACATTCGTTTAGTTTTGTTTCGTTTTATTAAATTTGATTTTGTTGGTGTGCCCATTTTTTTCGTAAATGAATCAAACTAAATACGAGGGGGCGGAGGATGTGTGCAAGACACAATCTGCATACATCCGGTCCCGGCAATAAAACAACAAGTGTTTGTAGTATCCGGATAACTCAGCATCCCAGCATCCAGCATATGTAGATATATGTGTAAGCCCCTTGTCCAATCATAACTACAAAACACAGTTTAACTTGGCTAAGACAAATCATTGTTGTTTAATCAGATTAATGTACCATTTCCACTAGAACTGCATTTATAGGATTCTTGTATTTTTGATAATTAATTTTTAAAACTTTAAAGTTCTAGTTGGTTTTCTCATTTTAATGTATAACTTAATTGTATAATACATGTATAATTTGTATACTATAATTTCTAACAGAAGAGAGTTTCATTTCTCTTTATTTTCCTGCTAGTATTTACATGCATAATTTTATGTAGTCTCCGCTCATACATATTTTCTGTCCGTTCCGTTCCATTCTCTGCTCTGTGTTCTAATTTATGGCAATTTGCTAATTTGCAATAACAATTTTTCATTTGCACTTTGCTCCGAAAATAGCACAGTGTTGCATTTTGACAGGCATACACCCCCACCCCCCTCCCAATGTATGTGCGAATGAGATGGCACCAATTGCAGTTTGATGTTGAGATGCTTAAATGATGGTGACTGTTGTTGTTGGTGTTGTTGTTGTTATTGTGGCTGGTATTTTCGTCACTGTTGCTGCAATTTTTGTTGCTGTTGCTGTTGCTCTGTCCGCTGTGCTCAATTGACGAGAGTGTTCCACTTTTTGTGCGAGCGCGTCCTTGACCCAGAAGTCATGTACGATAACTTTTGCACACACCACCACCCAACCTACCTCCCTGCCTCCCTGCCTCCCTGCCTCCCCATCCGTTTGTCTAGTCGATTCTCCTCCTTTTGCTGTTTCTCCTCCTTGCCTGCCCGCCACCCAACATCAGCTAATGAAATCTATGTTAAGGTCAGCGCCAGACGTTGGCGATCCTAGAAAACTGTTAAAATGCTGTTTACTAACAGTCCGTGCAGGCGACATAATTGTCCTCTTTACTTTTGATGACTCTTCTGGAAAATATGATATAAAAACGCTGTAAGGAGAGTAACAATTTAATTTTAATTTTGGAAACCTGGAAACAATTATAATTAGGTTGAACTGTCATTGGAACTTTTCCAAACTCTTTTTGTTTAGATATGTTAAATTCAAATAACGCATTAAACGATATATCGTCGTGAGTCGTGATTAGTTTAAAATATATTTTTTTTTAGACAGCTGTCATCTGTCCTGTCATCAATGTCCTGTCATTTAAATCACTTTGTTTTCGTCGGTTGTGTGGAGTGGAAGTGTTTTGTCGTGTTTTTTAACGTTCTTGTTATTGTCGTTGGTTTTTTCATTCATTTATTTTGTTAGTTTTTTCTTGCCAACAACGAAAAGGTTGAATTTAAGTTGCATTAACATTAACTGACCCGTAAGGGTTAGTCTTTTGTGGATTGTGGACTGCATTCGAGAACGGCGCAAGAGTGAGTCTTAAGTGTGGATTGTGCACCATCATTAAACATTATGATGTTCATAATTAAATTACATTTTGAGACAATTGGGGAAAATTAAAATTTTCATTAAGGTTTCTTCTAATTTTATTTGACATCGAAAAAAAAACAGATTTTTTCTCTTTTACACTTGTCTTATATGATTTTTTCTATTTTATTTCTTGCAGACTGCTACAAAGGAACAACAACAACAACAAGAAACAACAACAGCAACTTCAACAACAACAACAAGCTAGAAACAACAACAACAAGGAGAAAAGAGCGGAAGACTAGAAAATAATCGTAATACACAGAAGAATTAGTTATCATTAAACAAAGAAAGAAGGAAAGAAGAAAAAACAACAGCAACAACAACAACCATACTGAAACTACATTTAATTGAAAAATATTTCAAAAGATTAATCGAAAAAACAAAGTATTTTTTGGCATCAGGAGCAAAACAAAAACAAAAACAAAAGCGAAAGCAATTAGGCAAGGCATACAACACACACACACACACAACAAAATACATAACTAAAAGAAAGTAAAAAAACATTTGTTAAAACCTAACAAGAAGAATCACTTTTAGCCTTATATACAACAAACAAAAAACCAACAAACAAATCAATCTAATATTAAGCTTAGTTGGTAAAAAAAAAAAAGAAAATAAGAACAATACAAGAAACGCAAAGAATACAGAAGAAGAAAGCGTTAGGATTGGGAAAGCAAGTAATATTTAAATATGGCCGATTTGTAAGTTGCCCAAAGATATAAGACCCATATACACCATAAGATATATATACATATATAAATATATATATCACAGCGAACACACACACACACAAGAAAAAACTACTATATATACCAAAAACTCCGACAAAAGCGCTAGCATTAAAATCCATCAATCCAACAATATATATATAAATATATATAAACCCACAGCAATAGCCGTCTTCTCAGTCGAAAAGACGAGGCAAAGAAAGATTTTGAAATAGTAGAAAAGAAAGGAGTTGAGGGCAAGATAAAAAATCCTCGATCGTCAGTACCTGAAACTGTATTAGATATACCACGCTACGCAAAGTCAGCTAAAGACTCCAAGCCGGAGCCATTTGTCAATAAATACACCCATAGAGAGGGTGTTCTACCATCTGTGGAGATACCTTGGATATTAAAGAAACGAGAAAGAGGTAAAATATGATCATATATAATCATCCATGTTAAAATTTAATACAAATCTCGCACCTCTTTATCAGGTCCTGAGGCGCAACACAAAGAAAAACAACCAGAGCAAGTAGAAGACTTTTGGGAGGCAGAATTAAAACGCTTCGGTAAAAAGGGTGTTCTACCATCTGTGGAGATACCTTGGGTATTAAGAAACCTAGCAACAGGTAAAATATATATACAAAATATGATTATAATATCATCATCCATGTTCAAATTTAATACAAATCTCCACCTCTTTATCAGATCCTGAGCCGCAAAAGAAAGAAAAACAACCAGAGCAAGGAGAAAGGCCTAGGAAGGTAGGAAAAAATCCCACAGGTAAGACCAATAAACCACAGACGCTAGACCTACTAAGATGAGTAGCGAGCATACATTTGAATTGCTATAAGTAGGGAATTTTTCCGTTTCTGACAAAAATCGCGTTCTCTCTGCTCTCACAAAGTTGAGAGCGTTAAAAATCTGAAAATAGAATGCAATTGCATGTGCGCGTACAAATGTAGATTGCGAGAGTAGACTTACAAGAGAGCGACCGGCTCTAGAGCGCGCTCTCTCTGTCCCTATGGCAACAGAACTTGTACCCAGCGCTGGGTCCAGCACAAAAAAAGCGTGTATTAGTAAATAATGCGTCCTTTAATAATGCGTTATTAGTTACAGACGATCGCAAGCTAGGAAAAAAAGGACATAAGGGCAAACTAAAAACTCCTCAGCCGTCAAGAAAACCAACTGCAGGAGAAAAGAAAAAAAGCCGCAAGCATCGATCAAAAGTCTCCAAGCCGGAGGAGAAACCAGTCCTAAAGGGAAGCAACGACAGCGAGGTTTATCCAAAAACTCAGGAGGAACTTTATGCTGAGATATTAGCGGAGGAAAAACCTTATAACATTAAAAGTAAAAAAGGTAAACTATATATTATATATACAACATTGATCAGATATCATCAATGCGGAAATATAATACAAGTGATATGCCTTTTCATCAGATCGAAAAAAGATAGCTAGAAATCTTGCTAAAGAAAAAGGGCCAGAGGACGGAGGAAGGTGGTGGGAAACATTAGCTTGGCGCCCATGTAAGACCAAATTCAAGTTATTCCCTACATACATTAGTTCCTTTAATTTGCATTAGTTCGGGATCCTCTGCTGCTAGAGTATAAGAAATATAAAAGTTCGGCTTTACGTGCCTTATCGCCCGCATCCACACCATCCCCGGCCAAATCAACTTCAGATTCCATCCAAGAATCATTCAAGAATCAAATTTTAGAGGAAGGGGAGAAGGATAAAGAAGTTGCTAAAGAAAAAAAGTCAGAGCCAGAAGAAAAGTGGTGGGAAAAAGAAAATTGTGGCTCACGTAAGACCAAGTCCAAGTTATTTTCTATTTTTATTAATTACTTTAATTCTAATTTGTTGCAGCTCCTCTATTTTCGAACAAAGTTTCAACTTTGACGTCATCTATCGACGAGGCAAAGATAAAACCGAAGAAAAAACTTGTTAAAACACAAAAAAAGGAATCCCCAAATCCTATTGATGCTCGTACTTCGAAGGAACCTGTAGTGATTCCCAATTTAGTGGCAAATCAGCAAGTAAATTGGCAGACAGCAGAAGGAACTGCCCAGGAACAGAAGGACAACACCACACGGAAACAGGAAAAAAAACACAAAGTTTGTGGAAAAAAATCGGTCAAAGACAAGAAAAAAACACCAGATTCTAAAGGTAAGAGTATGCAATTTTTTAGTTAACTTGAACTTTAAACTCGATGTTAGTTGCGGAAAAAGATATATAAAAGATATAGCTACGGCAAAAAAAAAAAAAAAAAAAAAAAAAAAAAATAGAATAGATAGAAAGGCTCACAGCTCACTCTTCAAGAGAATTCAAATTTAATTTTAATTTCATTTTCTGCAGACAGTAATTCAGGTTCAAGCTCAAGTCCGAGCTCAAGTGGGAGCTCAAGGACATGCTCTCGCGGTTCAAAGTGCTCTCTTTTGCGTAGTTCGTATTGTTCGTCTAATTCATCTAGTTCGTCTGAGGACAAATCGAAGAAAGAGAACAAGCACAAGTCTCCCAAAGAGAACAAGCCTACCAAAGAGATCAAGCCTATTCAAGAGATCAAGCCTATTCAAGAGATCGAACCTCTTCAAGAGAACAAACCTTTTCAAGAGAACAAACTCCTTCAAGAGAACAAACCTTTTCAAGAGAACAAACCTCTTCAAGAGATTCAGCCTCTTGTAGAGATCCAGCCTGTTCAAGAGATCCAGCCTGTTCAAGAGATCCAGCTTTTTCAAGAGATCGAGCATCTTCAAGAGAGCCAGCTTTTTCAAGAGATCGAGCGTCTTCAAGAGATCCATCCTCTTCAAGAGATCCAGCCTCTTCAAGAGATCCAGTCTCTTGAAGAAATCCAGCCTCTTGAAGAGATCAAGCCTCTTGAAGTGATCAAGCCTCTTGAAGAGAACAACACTGCCCTTGATAATCATCCTCCAGAGGCAGCAACACCCAAAGTCTGGGGAGAATATCAGGACGAATCACTCAATCCGTTTGAAACTTACCAGCGTTGGCTGCGGGTAAAAGATAGGCAAGAGCGACTGGATAGAGGAGAAGTAGTAAGTGGACAAATTCAGGAAAGACGCAGCATTCAAATACCACAAGTACCAAAAGTAAAAGCAGGTAAAAATAAGAAAATTTATCACAACCTAAAATTATCTAGTGGACCAATAGAAAAAATCCTAGGAAATCGAAGCAATCGAAACAAAATGTTTGTAAACCGACTTAAAAAATAACGCTTTTAAGCGCGTTTCCAAACATTTAGCGAATAGGATTTGTGTGGTTTTTTTACGTCTATGTTAAGGTTAAACTTGTAGCACTGGGAAATTATAAACAAAATCTGAATACCTTATTATAATGTTAAACCGTAAATTAGCAGTTATTTACTGTGTTTATGTAATATACATGAATTGATGCATTCGTGTTTATTCCTTTTGATTTCGCGTATTCAATAATACATGTATTCTCCATAGCATAAACATAGTAAGAGAAGCTTTTATATACCCTTCATAAAAGTCAACTAAATTAACAAAAATATAATTTATTTTATAGAACCTCCAACGTTTCAGCAGGAGGAGGACGAGATAATAGAGATATATTCCTCCGACGAGGAAGCCCAGAGACTACAGAACGTACGTGAAGCTTTTAGGAGCTATCAACTACCAACTTTTTCCGGTAGGACTCAAAAGTTCATGAACTACTTTAACTAAAAGTTTGGTATTAATAATATTTTTGGTTTTTTTTTTTTGTTGTTGTAGAAAAATACCGTCTGTTTGGAGAGGAAAACGACGAACTCTCTGTTCTGCGTAATATTTTAAATTCAAATTCACCTACACCAACACACCAACAGGAGGTACAGGAACAGACCGAGCAGATCCTTTCCGAGGACCAACAGTATGAACTAGAAGTCGAAAAACGTCGAGAGGAAGCTTTGGCTCAGTATTTCAATAGCCAACGACCAAAACCACCACAGCCTAAACCAACATTTAAGCCAACTCCAAAACAAACACCAACATTTACACCAACTCCGAAACCAACACCAACATTTACACCAACTCCGAAACCAACACCAACATTTAAGCCAACTCCAACACCAACATATACGTCAACACCAACTCCAACACCAACACCAACTCCAACACCAACACCAACACCACAAGAATCTACTCGGCTCAGGCTTCTGAGAACTATCCAAGCAAAGGAAGCCGAGGCGGCAGCCGAGCGTGAAAATCGCCTTAAGAAATTAAAGGAAGAAGAGATCAAAGAACGGGATCTCCAAGCCGATATCGAGCGTCAATTGCGCGTCTTCCAGGAGTGCTGCACTGACGAGGATCAGGAGAACGAGAATACCCGTGTGCAGCTACTACGTAATCCATTCTATAAGCCACCAACCAAAAAGCAAAGGAGGCTTGAGAAGAGACGTAGGAATCAAGAGAAGGAGTATCTCAAGTTTCAGCGGTTTCCAGGACCTCGAGAGCCCATCCAACCAGCACCTACACCGCAGCAGCAGCAGCTGCAACACCAGCAGCAGCTGCAACACCAGCAGCAGCTGCAACACCAGCAGCAGCAGCACCAGCAGCAGCAGCGCCACCAGCAGCAGCAGCGCCAGCAGCAGCAGCTGCAGCAACAGCAGCGCCAGCAGCACCAGCAGCAGCAGCGACAGCAGCAGCAGCAGCGACAGCAGCAGCCGCAGCGACAGCAGCAGCACCTGCAGCATCTGCAGCAGCAGTGCCAGCAGCAGCAAAATATGATGCACAACGAAATGGTCAGCATACCGGTTGGAAATCTAAATGGTGGCCTTAAGGCCACCAGTAGTGGATCCGGTGTGGTGGGCACCGGTGGCGTTGTCTCTTCGGCGGTGCTGGCCAATGCACCCAGAGTTTACCTAACGCCCAATGCCACATTTATGGCCAATCGCCAGGCGGCAGCGGTGGCAGCGGCCCAAGCAACGGGAAAGATTGGGAATGCCACCATTGTGGGTGGTTCTGTGGTGGCAACATCCAGCCCAGCGACGGCGGCGGCGGCCACATCTGGCACTGTTCGCTATTTTTCGCAATTTAGCAAACTGCAAACGGTCAGTGGTGGTGTTGCCGGTGTCGGCGCCGGCGGCGGCATCGTAGCGCCCAGCTTGCAAAAGAAACTGGTCAATGGTGATACCATTGTGCTGTCCAACGGCAGCAAGGGCCGCATTGTGGCCACCAGCAGCAGCGACAGGAGCAGCAGCAGCGGCATTGTTGTCCCAATATCAGCCACCAATGGCAGCGGTATCAGCGGCGGCATCAGCTGCGGCAACCGTGTCTTGCTACCGACCAAAATGGAGCCACTGCAGCCAGTGGCAACGGGAACTGTGATTAACAACAACAATGCCACCAACACCACTGCCGATGAGAAGCCGGCGGCGGTGGCGTCGTCAGCGGTCCTTGTGGACAACAGCAGCAGCAGCCAGCCGCAGCCGGATCAGCCGCTGGAGCTGGTGACGAATCAGCAGAGCAACTCCTCCGATGACGATGATCCCGAACTGGATATTACCATCAACAATGTGGTGTGCTCGTTCAGTGTGCGCTGTCACCTGAAGCTCCGCGAGATAGCCCTGAATGGCGCCAATGTGGAGTATCGTCGGGAGAATGGTATGGTGACGATGAAGCTGCGTCATCCGTATACCACGGCCTCGATTTGGTCTTCCGGAAGGATTACGTGTACGGGCGCCACCTCTGAACCAATGGTAAGGAGTTTTACCTTAAACCTAGGATATGCCATTCTTCATACTATCTCTTTCTGTCGTCCAGGCCAAGGTAGCGGCTCGTCGCTATGCCCGTTGTTTGGGCAAACTGGGCTTCCCCACCCGCTTCCAGAACTTTCGAATTGTGAATGTCCTGGGCACATGCAGCATGCCCTGGGCCATCAAGATTGTCAACTTCTCGGAGCGGCATCGCGACAATGCCAGCTATGAGCCCGAACTGCATCCAGGTGTCACCTATAAGATGATCGCACCGAAGGCCACCCTCAAGATCTTCTCCACGGGCAGCATAACTGTGACGGGTGAGTTTGGGATGTATGGATGGATGGATAGATGGATGATGGATGATGGACGTCTTAAGTCCTCCGTCATAAAGTGCATTTTTAAGCGACATTTTTTCGCGCGAGTTTATGTCGTTATTTTGACGGGAAGACGTTTGTCGATTGATGCATGCATAATTATTATAATTAGTATTATTATTATAATAATAATAATAATAATAATTAATGATGATAATGTCGCTTTATACCGCGCGACTTTATGTCGTTTTCTGAACAGTGTTTTTTAACCATTTGTAAACGACATTAGCTTCTAAAAGACATAAGGTTGCGCGTTTTAATTGCTTAATTCGTTGCTTTAGTAATAATAATGTCGCTTAAAAATTACATATTCCTGATAGCAAGAGTAATACGCTTTAAAACGACATAAAGTCGCGCCAGTTTATGCCGTATTTATACCCTAGCAGAGGGTATTATAATTTTGCCATGATGTTTGCAACGCAGTGAAGGAGTATCTCCGACCCCATAATGTATATATATATATATTCCTGATCAGCATCACCAGCCGAGTGGATCTAGTCATGTCCGTCTGTCCGTCTGTCGGTTTATATGCAAATTAGTCTCTCAACTTTTGAGCTAATGGGCTGAAACTTTCAGAACACTCTTATATATTTAGCAACCAGTATATATGTCGGAACGGCAGGAATCGGACTACTATATCCTATAGCTGCCATAGAAACGATTTGGAAAAATTGTAATTTTTTCGCTATTTTTCAAAATATTCAAATGAAACTTGATTTGTGCCTTTAAAATTTAATTATAGCCACGACCTGGAAATTTCATTAAAATCGGACCAATATATCAATATACATAGCTGCCATAAGAAAAATCGGTCTTAATTCATATTTTACATATGAATTTTAAATTTTACATACATCTTACATTATACATGGTCTTTTTAAACAATAAGAGCACTTTGTTAAAATGTGCATTAAAATCTGCCAACTATATCTGATAGCTACCATATAAACATATATGCGAAACAGGATGTTTCGTGTAATTTATGCTTTTAGCATCATAATCTTGTTTAATAAGCAATAAAATTATCTGCAAGGGCTGTATTTGGCTCCACTCGAAGTTAGCTTGTAAACTACATAATTATCTTGATGGCGACGGCGAGGTTATGTCGTTTTTTAACCGTCTGTAAATGACATAATTATCCTTATGGCGAGTTAATGTCGTTTTAAACCGACTCAAAGTAGGGCTATTTTATATATTTTGGAAACGTCATTAACTCGCCGAAAAAAACAACATAATCTATCTGGATTGTACTTTTTGCTAGGCCAGTTTATGTCGGCGGACTTATGTCGCTGTCAGTTGGGATGGGATTTGGTGGGTTTAACCTTGTAAATAATTTAATGTACTATCCCAATATTCTCAACAATCTCTCTCTCTCTCTCTCTCTCTTCCCCTCTCCCTTTAGCGGCCAGCGTGAATGATGTGGAATCGGCGATTCAGCACATTTTTCCGCTGGTCTTCGAGTTCCGCAAAAAGCGTTCGCCGGAGGAGCTGCAGCACTTGCGGCAGAAGCAGGGCAAACTGAGCGGCGCCATCGATCTCGAAGAGAAAGTTGTTTCGCAGAACAAGGCGGCGGCCGTTGATGACATCTTCGTGAATACGACGGCTGCCCACACGACAAAGGATCAGGCTAGCGAAGGAGTGGGTGCCGCCGCCATCAGTAGTGTTCAGCGTATAAAGCAAATCGAGAGCTATCGCTACTTGATGCAGCAGACGCAGGAGGAGCGACGCCATATACCGTTCAGCGGTAGCATTAATAGCAACACTATTGGCGCTGCCTTGAGTGCCAGCAGGCCGACAACCGCGGGTCCTGCTGCACCCACCACCTCCTCGTCGTCGTCGTCGGACAATATTTGTGCCAGTGCCCGTCGCCGGGCCACCGAATGCTGGGCCACCAAGCTTCAAAATAAGCGTCCGCGTTACAATGATCCCAGCACCGCCACCACCGCCGCCGCTGCCACCGCTGCCAAGAACGCTGCTGCCTCCGCTTCAGCGTCAACTTCCAATTCCTTTGCCAATGTTGCCTCCACATCGGCCCAAGCAGCAGCAGCAGCAGCAGCAGCAGCCGCCGGCTCTGGGCCTCTCTACCTGCGTAATCCACTCAAGCAAGCCGCCATGGCCAATGCCAGAATGCGTGCCGCCGGCCAAATGCCGGTGGTGAATCATAGCAGCAGCACCGCCGCCTCCGCGCGTATTGGAACCATCAGCAGTGGCAGTGGCAGTGGCAGCGGAGTAAGCGGGAGTAGCGGTGGCTTTCTGCAGCAACAGCAACGATTGTTGCTGCAACAGCAGCAGCAGCAACAGCTGCAGCAGAAGCAGCTGTTGCTACAACAGCAAAGGAGTTTCTCGCCCAGCGACTTCCATGTGGATGACCTGATCGAGGAGGAGGACAGCAATGATTGTCAGTATTGATGGGGCTTTGTTGTTGTTGCTCACTAAGAGAGAGAGAGAGCTCGAGAGAGAGCGTTCGAGAGGAAAAAGACGAAACACACAACAAAACAAACAAAAAGCGAGCTTCATTCTTTCTCCAAATTCGTTAATTTATTTGTGTTTTCTAGCCACTCTCTCTTTGCATTGTGTTCGTCGCATTTACACACAAACACGAACCTCACAAAGTTGCAACAATAAACACAACAAGAAACCAGAAAGAAAGATTGAGAGTGGCTGAAACTAAAAATGAGAGAAACATCCAAAGCAAGACAAGAGAGAATTCTTCCCAGCAACGCAAGCAACATACACAAAACATAAAGCAAGCAAGCAACATCCACCAACCAAAAATATTTAAATTATAAGGTGAGAGCACTTGACGATTCTGTATTAATAATAATAATAATAGTAATAATAATAATAAAAGTAAAAATAATAAAAAAAAAATTTACATAATAATAACAATAATAATAATATTAATAAGTTATTATTATTAATAATAATAATTCTAATATTACTCAGAGGCTTTTATACCCTTGCAGGGTATTATAATTTTAGTCAGAAGTTTGCAACGCAGTGAAGGAGTCATTTCCGA
>JAEIIU010043006.1:0-12603 GCA_018874675.1 Drosophila baimaii
AGATATTTGAATGAAACTTAGTTTGTGCTCCTATTATATAAATACAGCTACACCCCAAAAATTTCATTTCAGAAAATCACAAAAAATTAAAAAAAAATTAAATGTTCTAATTTTTCAAAAAAACACAAGTGTTACCCCTTGTGTTTTTTTTTGAAAATGTTCAAAAATTATAAATTTTTGTTTTTTTTGTTTTGTTGAAACTTAGTATGCACATTAATAATGCTACTAAAAACTAACACAGAACCGCTTTCCAAATGCATATTAAGGCTTTTTTGGGCCAGTTATGATCGACTTTCTATTTTTCTATTTCTATATTATATTTTATCAAAATGGTTTATAATAAGTAACAAATTATCTGCTAGGGTATATAAACTTCGGCTCCGCCCGAAGTTAGCTTTTCTTACTTGTTTTTAACTCGGCTTACCCCTCTGCTTCTGAGTCCTTCCTGAACTTTTGATAAAGTGAAGTCTCGAAGCGCTGACAGCTCGAGATTCCCAGCATCCAGCTCGCAGCATTAACTTAGCTAATCCTGCCCGAGACGATGATGATGGGCTGCTGACGATGATTATGCGAGGACTGGACAGAAGGAACAGGAGGATGAGAGGCAGACAGAATCGGTGGCCAGGGCCGACTGATTTTATATGGTTATAATTCTTGCTTTTGACAGCAACAAGCCTCGTTTGTCGTGCTGCAGAGTGTTGTTGGCCATTTCGATTCCCATCGCCCTTCCCGAGGAATGTCAAATTAACACACAATGCGCCAGCTAATACATTAAACAATATATGGGCAGGTATAGGAGATAGATATATGTATGTAGGGAGCGGGACTGCGCTCTGCCCAGAAGTTGTGTAGTCGTAAATTGTATCAATCGTGTAAGTAGCTGCCAACATTTAAGAACAATTTTGTTAATCACTTAATTTACGCAAGTGCCACAAATCGCAAGCTTGTTGCAAAAGGCAAGGAGTAAGGAGCAAGGAGCAAGGAGCTATTATCCAATTCGGGAAACCGAACCGAACTGAGCCGGCCGACACCCGACAGGGCTAATAAACGATCATTTAATAAGCGTTTTAATGCCAAATTTACGATCGTTTTATTTGCATAAATTACCAAACTTGCCAACTGTATGCACATTAATTTCCCCAACAAATTGCCAATAAAATGTTATTTATGTTGCTATGCGAAATATACAACAGCACAAAATTCCTTGAAGGCAGATCGCGAAGGGAATGGAATGGCAAGGCGACGGCAACGGCAGCGACAACGATGACTATATATCCACATTATCCATATATCTAGCGTATATGGACAATCAGCCAGAGTCAGAGGTAGTAAAGTTTATGAGCTTTCGGTTGGCATTTTGTGCGCTCACCTTATTTTGTCTTGACTCCTTGCATATGAATTTCGCCCTAATAGAGTCATAAAATTCAGCATTCAACGGCTGGGAATCGATGTGATTTTATCATAAAAGGTCCCTAAAACCCAATCACCCTGATATACACCATCTTGCCATATAAGGAACTCAGTTCTGTTATTTAAGTAGTTCTCAAATCCAATAGAAAAGAAACCACAAAGTACAATATATTTAAGTAGTTTGTTTTGTTTATACTTTGTAAATAGGAATCGTCCACGCTACTAGAAACTTCACCGCTAGGCGCTAATGACGCCATAATAGAGATGTACCTGCCACGACTGGCCCACCTTGATCTTAGCCATGATCTCCTTCGGTTATTAGGCAATTGAGTGGAGCGACTCGTCCACGGTTCTACCGTGGAGCCCGGGTATCCAGGTGACCATCCTCTCGGTCATGTCAAAGACCTCAAAGGCCTTGCAGAAGTCGCCGAAGAGTATGTGGTTCGAGTCCGTGTGATCCATTTCCTTCATCATCGTGTCCACAATACGCATTATCTGAACGTGATCCAGCAGATTCGAGAAGAGTTTGTGGACGACTATCACCAAGTCGTACTTGGTGATGCGACTGTCTTTGTTGTGATCGTACATGTTGAAGAGCACTGGAAAATATTTGGTAATTTTAGCAATAATTTTAAAAGATCACTTACGCTGTAGCTTCTTATCCTTATTAGTGTTCTTGAGCCCATCCGTGGTCCTCAGCGAGTGGGCCTGAAAGGTGCTAAGGAACAGGGCAAAGTCCTGAAACGCGATTGTCTCCTTGTCGCTGAACATGCAATTCAGAATGGAGGGCAGCAGAGGATTCAATTGCAACAGTCCCGAATAGAAATTGTACTTGTGCAGCCTTTCGGGCGGCACCTTCCCGCCGCCAGCAAACTCGCAGAAGCGATTGTACAGGTACCTTATCTGACTGCGACTCACTGGGMRGCAATRGGGTTTAYTTTAWGTTCTGGAMTCCTCCATCACCACTCACTTGTAGTTTCAGTCCTCAGGGTATCCATTATGTCCTGCGGTACTGCGGGATACGGCGAGGCGGACTTCCTCAAGCACAAACATCCCATTCCTTAATGCTGCTTCCAACCATGTGAGATTTTCCAATAATGTGTCAGTACTACGAAAATTCCTCTGACAGCGTTTACTGGGAAGCATTTCATACATTTTTGTAAGAGACACTTGCTACTTGATTTTCCATTTTTCATTTTCCATCTTTCGTTTTTGATAATTGCCGTTCGAGATCAGTTTAGATAGGTTGGGATCTCATTTTATGGATGGGTTTTATGGGTTTTACACCCATAAAACTAGGCAATCAAGATCTCCTAAGACAAGAAGCTGCGACAAGTGACATTTTGTGCGCAACAAGTCGAGCACTCACTACTTATAAGGCATATTACTTCACTAAAAATCAAAACTAAACCTAACTCCGGTCTCATTCTGACTCCAACTCTGTTCGTAATGAAGCTCAAGTATCCGTTTGATGTTTTTTATATTCCATAAAGGCCACCGCTGCCGTGCTCTGGTAGAAAAAAAGGCGTAAAATGGTTTATGAAACGTGTGTATTTTTTGTTTATAGTTCAGCAAATGATGGGTATCTCGATGGAAGGAAAAGGCTTGCACTGGTGTACTCGAAATATAGTGTACCTAAAAAAAATATATTTATTTATTTGTACACTGTATACTCAATTCTAAAGAACTAAGCTACAGGATGGATATATCACAATATTCTTAGAAACTATTTTAAAGATCTTTCTGTAACATTAACTGTATTTGTATATACTGAAGACTGTGCATTTATTTTTGAAAAATATAAAAGGTGGTTTAAAGAAACCTTGGAAGGGTAATTTTATAGAGACCTCGTGTAATTTTTTGGAAGCTAGAACAGCTCCAACGCTGTGTGGTCCGCGTGCCGAGGGTCACGTCCGATATCGTCGCATATCTGGCGGCCAATTTGCGACGAAAATGTGTGCCACATGACAAGCAATTAAGTCCGGACTGCGACAAAGTACGTGCCCAAGTTCGGGGGTTTAGTGAACCCGGTCGCGAAAGCGATAAATTTATGACAGATTTTCAAAAGAAATGCTCTCTGGGCCTGGCCACGGACTGCATGGACTGCGTGTGGCTCGGATGGACATATCGCGGCGATGGCGCGATTCTCTGCCCGCAGTTTCGGAACTCTCTTCAACGTGGCGGCACTTAACACCACGCATCATTTTAATTATTTATTTGGCCATAAAACAGTCGAAGTCCAGGGAGGGGCTGCAGCCAGCCCCGTTCGGTTCGGTTCGGTTCGGGGGCGAGTGGCCAAGTTTCGGCACAGTTTTCGTTAGCCGGCGGTTGGCCGGTTGGTTTGGAATCGTTAAATTTAACAAATTGCCAGCGATTTTTATCGCGCTCCAAGCCCACAAAACTCTTTCCTGTCCTGTCCCGACCTTTCCTGGAGCCCTGCCCATAGATTGTTTTCCCCATACTCTGGCGAACTGGCAAATTTATTTATGACCAACGGCCGAGAGATACAGTATTTTTAGTTTAGTTTTCTGTTTCGGCCATAACGCATAATTGGCGGCAAAGTTATGGCGAAGACGGGGGTATGACTCAGGTACACAGGTACATAGGTACTTTGGGCTTTTCCCTAATTAGTTGAATGGAATTCCAGCTAGGTTCTCTCTTTATGAAGTCGTTAAGTCTTTGATGTTGTTTTTATCGCTGCCCTGTTCGCATAAACCCATTTTAATCTTGTTCCCGACAAACGGTACATAGCATCCTGACTGATAAGAATGTGTACTAATTGGGATGGCTCCAGTTCGTTGCCTGCGTCATTCGATTTCGCCTGAATTTCGCTCTCTGTATTAAACTAATCTTAAGCCAGCTCATTAGGGAAAATAGGTAGAATTAAATCGTAAAAAACAACTTGATTATTAGTGCACAAATTTATTATTTGGAGCCTGGAAATGACCAACTAATTGCCCCGGCTAAATGCAATCGCCGCGGCGGCAACAACGGTTCTCATCGGCGGCCAGTCAAGCGAAGCCACCAGGCACTGGCACTGGAAACATGTTAACTGAAAATAGCCTGTAATTATAATAATTATCTGTAAATTATATGGCGCACTTACATACAATTGCACATACGGATTCATGTGCTTGTCATAAAAATCCGAAGCGGGCTTTTGAGTTAAATCTGCTCTTAAATCTGGCTCGAATTTCATTCACTTACCAGCTGGCTGCAATAGTTTACGGCACTTAGCTACTGCCTCTGGGAACACTGCGAGAAAATGAGTGCCACTACGGTGGTGCGAGAACATGGGGAACAACCTTCCCGATTTTATGTGTTTCAGTGTATTTTATTCCATCATTGCCGTGGTAATTGCAGACTTCAGATACGTGATCAGAGCCTCCATTTAGTCGAAAATTAAATCAAAATTTCATTGGCATGTGTGAAACTGTCGCTCACTCGCTCTTGTTTTTTGTAAACACTTTTTTGTGTTGGCTCCATCCGGTTTTGTATTTTTTGGGGGACTGTTGTTGCTGTGTAATCAGCCAGGCTGCGACCGCTGGATTCTTCGTAATTGAAACGAGTTTGCCACAAGTGAACATGTTTGTCTCCGCTTTTGTCAGGGGCAATTCAGCATACAACCACACTGCCTCAGATGTTTCGCAGCGGAGTTGAGTGTCGGTTATAAAGTAATTAGCCTCAATTTGATGTTTATACTTTGTTGATTATGATTATGTTAATTATACGACTTTATGTGACTTATGGTGAAAACAGGGAAACATTCCGATTCCGATTCCGGTTGCCCTGTCATCATCGCACAATTATCATCATCATTATAATCATTACGACGCTGGCCGCTGTGACATTGATGAACTCGAAAGTGCGACAACAAGTCGGCGGCGGATTGCTAAATGCTAGGGGCCAGCGGAATAATGTGGAAACTTTTCAGCTCCCAGCCAGGGAGTGGCCGAGCGTGCTCTTGCAAGTTTGTTGCCTCAGTCTTTCGATCGGCGCGTTCTCTATTAAAATTTAATTTTATTAATTAGGCAAAACAACTTAATTCCCATGTAAAGCGCAGCATCATGGGCAGCTGCTCAGGCTAATTGCACCGCACCATCAGCCACAGCATCAGCATCTGCATCTCCCGATCCCGAGCCATACCCATTCCGGATCCCCACGGACATCTGAAACACTTTGAAACGAAAACACGATAAATGGGTTTAATAATGGCGGCAATTAAATGGATACACCGCGCTCTCCACAACTATATATGTACGTGTATATAGCACTCGGGAGGAGATGGAGCAGCATCTCAATTACCGCTGCTCCGCATGGCGCTTCACGGTTGAGAAATTCGACGCCACTTTCAAAAACGCATCACTCAAATGCTCATCTGCTCAGCCGCATTTGTGGCTCTCTGTTACTTATCCAAGGCGTTGATTCTCTTTTCTCGGCCTGAGTTTGGGTCTTGGGTTTTGGGTTTTGGGAACTGGGGTCTTGTGTCGGGGCAACTCATCAGAAATTTATTAAAACTCATCAATACTCATCAAAGGGAGAAACAAAGCAAACAAGAAAGACTTCAAACTGCGAGCTGATTCGATTCTTCAAAAAGAGAAAACTCCCGATCACGAGACAGAATGCCTGCGGTTAATTTGGCGCAGCTACAGAAATTGAAATAGATTTGTTTAACTCTGGATTATTACCAAGGGTCTTTGGGTAGGAGGAGTCAGGAGGAGGGTTGGACTACTACTCTTCTACTGCTATATATAACTATACAAAAAATTGAAAGACAAGAAATCAATAAGCAAGGAGCTCTGAAATAACTTGCACAGCTTTATGTTTCCCTTAATTTTTAATTATTTATTATCTTATCCAGAGTATTTATGTGGATCCTCTATAGTTCATTGCTTATTCGTACAACTTACTGCGTGAAAAGGGTAGATTTCATCTTGTCCCAGCTTGAGCCGGCAGCTTTTTCACCTTGTGCGCCCGAGATTTGTCTGCATTTTCAGCTCATTTACTTGTAGGCACTGGGAATCGGCGGTGCGGGGCCTGTCCAGATGCCCCTCCAACCGATCCGGTGTCAGGCTGGAAATGTGTACAAACAAAATGTTTTGCATATGTCAGAGAGGCACACGGAGTGCCCGTGGCCATCAATCCCGCGGGGGCATCAATTTGGGAAATGCATCAAAGTTGGCAGCTCGAACAGCTTGATTAGTTGCTGGCCGGCCAAGTGCATGTCGGCTCATTAGCCGTCGCCACTGATGGCCCGAACCCGTTGATGAGATCTGGTGGAGATCGGGCGGAGGCGGAGGCGAAGGCGCAGGCGGAGTAGCTGTGAAATCGGGCATCGGACTCCGGTGCCTGCCATCAAAATTAGGTTTTAATAATTGGCTCACATTTATTGGTTGGCTTAATTTGATTGTGTTGTGTGCCGTCGAATGTTTATGCACCGAGTCATCGATTAATCATTGCTCATTGATCGTTCTCCCGATGTCGGGGGCGTGTTAGCCTTAATGAAGCTGGCTAATGCGGAGGGCGATGCTGAAAGATGAGCTGGCTTGGGTCTGAGAACCAAAAGGCGAGGACTTCACAGTTGATTGAATAAATTGAAAAGAGAAATATGATAATCAAACATCAAACTATGGAATTTTGATTAATTAAGTAAGCTTTAAAAACTTTTGAATATAATCTAAGTAGCTCAGAAGCATATTTTAAGTTGTATGTACGATTATCTCAATTTATTAATAAACTCAGAATCACTGAGTCTTTTCCTCCTAAAATCTAAATTTGTATATAATATTCTGAGCCTTTGATCTTGTTCTTCCGATCCTTTCCAATTCGATTCCAGCACGCGCAGCAAACAGAAACAAAAACAGGCAAGAGAGTCGCGGCATAAAACTTCATTAACAAGTTGGCAAGAGTTTCGCAGACCTTTTGTCGCCAGCCGGGTTCGAAATTGAAATTGACTCGGACTGCGACCCGGACACAGGGACTCGAACTCCAGCCGGGATGTGTGTTGGCTGGCAATCTGTGTCGCCGGATCAGCGGCAAAGTGTTTGGATATTTGTTTAATGAAAAGCGAAACCAACGAGGGACGACGATCCTCATTCCAAGGCCCAACCTCAGAGAACGCTTGAAGGCATCCTCCTCCTATCGTGCGGCAAATATCAAGTCATTGGTTTTAGTCACACTTAGCCCACACTGGGAAAAGTTGGTACAACTAATGGAAAAATATACATATGTACATATATAGAATAAGACTTGAAAGATATGGAAAACCTTTTTATTTTTTCACAGCAGTTCAACATAAATTTAAACCATTAAACATGAAGTAATCAATTCACTAAACTAACTATTCCTGCAACCCACTTCATCCTTTTCTTTACGTGCATGTTCAAGAAACATGGTTCGTCCCTTATCCGGCATTTTGCTGTGCAATTAATTAACTTGAGCATTTTTAAATGTGTGTTGTGCTGGCTGACTTTGTGGCCTGTTACCATTTTAATGCCCGCCAACAACCAGCAGGGCCGAGATCAGAGAATCTGAAAATCACAAAAAATCAGGCAAGAGTCCGAACAAGTTCTTTAACATGTCTAATTAGTTGTTGTGTTGCCTCGCTGCTGCTGCGTGCGATTAAAAAAAATGCATGGCACTCATTTAGTGTTTTCTTAAGCTGAGACATAAATTTGGAGGCAGTTAAAAGGCTTTTGCGAGTCCAGAATTGTTGCTGAAATCGGCGGCCGCAGATAAACTCATTTGCCTCGAGTTGAGAGTGAGAGGGAGCCGAATCTGGGGATATAGCCTTAAAAGCGGGGACTTTGGCCTTGACTTGATAGAGCTTCAGAATAAGAAAACCCGTGGAAGGGCATATTGTTTGCTAATTTTATTTAAGGTCTACAAAACCTAAATTAAATTACCCAGAAAATCGTATAAATTAAAACAGTATATGCTATAGGAATTTGACTTATCCGCTTACCGTATAAAATAAGGTCTAAAACATGGTTACCATCTCTAGGACATATGAAACTAAATTATTCAGCTTTCCAGCATAAAATGAAATGGTTTAAACTTCTGCAAATTTTGTAAATTCCTATAATCACTTAGGGCCAAGATTAAGCCCCATTTGAATCAACTATTGATGGCTTTACCCCCAATTGGACAGGTGTTTGTGGCTTGTGGCTGGTAAATAAATCCATTTAACCAGCTCTTGGCTAGGAGCTAGCTTCAATTCCATCTGCGTCAGTGTTTGGGTTAATTTGAATTTAATTGTTGGTCAGTCCCGGACTCCAGAGTCCCGAGAGTCCCGAGAGTCGGGGGTCGGGAGTCATTGGCGGGCATTAACACATGCTGGCCCCGAGAGCTATGTGTTTGGGTTAAGAATTGTGGCCACGACTTCTCCGTCCAGGCCCCATCTCAGTTTTAGTTATAGTCCCAGTCCCAGTACCCCGTCCCCCCGCGCCCAGCCAACTGACTCCTTGGTGGAACTTCGTGCCTCGTCTTATGGCTCTATGTCATTTTAATGGCCGGCGCTGCTGCTGTTGCGTTTCTCTTGCTGCTGCAAATGACCAATGGCGTTTTCAACTGGTTGCTGCTGCAGCAGTGCCCCTTTCTTCCCTGTCCCCATGCCCCAGCGGCTCATTCCGCACCCCTTTTCCCGGAGATCGCCACCCTTCCGTCTCTCGATCGCCAAAATGGAACTGCGTGCGAAATTGCAGCAGCGAAGCGAATCGCATGCACTTAGCACAATTTCATAGCCTTAAGTTATTATTAAGATATATACTCTTTTATATATATAATATATAATAAGAATTCTTATAAATAAATTATTGGAAAGTCTTGTAAACGTTGTTTATTATTATTTTAAAAATTTTCCAGTGCATCAAACAGCTTGAGTTGTGGCAGCCGAGACGTCGACGTCTCGGCTCTTGCCTCCCGGTAGCAGGCAACGCTGACAGGCCGCCGGGTGACGTGCCAGCCACCGACCATTGGCCATCGCACATCGCACATTCAGCCGCCTCGATCCCGATCACCGGCTCCGGCTTCGAGGCCAACATGGCAGGCAGCTCGTTTTCGGGGCAATTAATCATGCTGCATAAATTAATGTAACCAGAAGTTAATTAACTTAAGTTTATTTGCACGGCTCTTGCTTAGAGGCACACTCATCATTTGCACTGCCGCGTAATTTAGCACAGCGCCGGATTCCTCCTGTTCGAGCTGGAGGAGCCAGACCATCCATTTCAGCCTTTGGACCAAGTTTTAGAGGTTGCGAGCCGCATCCACCACGAATGTGGTTTATTTGTGAAGTGGTGACTGGCCTATTCCTTAGTTATTTCATTTGTAAGAACTGTAAAGTAAATATCTCCAGATCCTATAAACCTTTGCCACCTTGCAGCAGGTGCTGCCTGTGACTCAGTTCCCCTCTCGGCAGCCTAGTCCCCCATCCGCTCAGCAATTTGCCAGATTTCCCCTAATGAGCGGTGGCTGCAAGAAATGTGTTAATTAAGCGGCTCAATGTGGCAGCTGCTGTGCGGCTCTGATTCGGCATTCACCGACCTCTATCGATGCCATGGCCCGGGGAGGGGGACAGGTGTCAGCTATCCTAGGCCCGAGTTCCAACAATGGCGACCCCATAATTTAGCCAATTGTCAGCGGTGAAACTTGGCTAACTTCGGTCGTTGCTGCTGGGCCGCACCCATTAATTATTTTAAAGTAGTTGGCCGACGCGAGTAGTTGGCTTTTCAGCGCGCCGGATTTATTGACTGTGCCACACAACTTTTAGCATTCAGAGGCCCCGGTCTCAGGAGCCCCTTCAAAGCGGGCTTCGAATGGGTTTTAATAGCAAATGTCGGCAATTTGTCGGCGGCGACAAAGCGAAATGGCTTTTAAATTGAGCTTCACTCATGTTTGGGGCGTGTCGAGCGCCCACATGCACTTATTGATTTTATTCGGAGGGCGGGTCTGGATGGGGTCGAAGGTTAATTAGTTAATTGGGCGGTCAGGTGAACTCTGCAAGGAGCTGGTGCGGGGAAGGGCAATAGCAAGAAGGTGTATGTAAGAGGGAGGACTGCAAGTCGATGTCTAATTACAAGACATAAATAAGCATGTGAAGCTCAATTTACTATCATATTTATAGCCATATTTGGTCAGGCTTAGATATTGTAAGATCTTGCCTTCCCCCTCTTTCACTCATCCCCTTGGTGAGTCATCCCTTCATCAGAACTCATCATCATTATAGAGTCCACCGATTTAAGATTTCTCCCCCAATTCATCAACCGAAACTTGCTCCAATTGCCACACCCTCTGGAAAAAGGGGCTCGGAATGGAAACAACCCGGAGATTTATAGCTAACACACCCACAAAATGCGTCCTCGTAGCCTCTTCTCTCAAAAATTAGGGGCCTCCCAGAAAGTAGAGCGACCAACGATTAATAATTGAAAATCATAATGCGTCCTCGTAGCCTCTTCTCCCAAAAATTAGGGGCCTCCCAGAAAGTAGAGCGACCAACGATTAATAATTGAAAATCATAATGTTTACAGTAACAATTACTTTTTTCCTTAGCATTTGTAGTAAAACACTTGGGAGAATGTGTAATTTAATGTTATTGAAATTATATATTATATATATATCTGGAACGTCAAACTGATCGATTGCATACAAATATTGTGATTTTAGATTTGTAAACACAATTCAAACATAACTGACGGGTAGTATGGCCGTTTCGTATGGATTTCGAATGGTCGCACGGAAATCTGGTCACACATGACCGTAAGCGAAAGATAAGGAGCTTTAGCTCGCTAAGCACTGGCAGTGGTGGAAGTATCGATGTTAGAGAATAACATGTGTATGTTGTGCCTATGTTTACCGATAGTTTCAAAGCAGTTGGCAACCCTGGAGCATCTACCATTTTGCGGAAGTTTTTTCGGCTCAACAAGTGTTTGTTTGTTTTGTGAATTAATATTGATAAAAGTGCTGTAATGGCGGAAGAGTAATTACAAATTGCATGTGCGGGTCAATCTGGAGATGAGTAACGAATGAAGTGGCCGGCGGGCGATGTATTTATACCCCAAATGGACAACTGCCGGCGACGCTTGCCGGTGGCCAATTAGTGTGTTGCCTGGCCAATTAGTGTGTCGCACCCACACCACTCCATTTCTGTATGTAAGAGAAATTCTAATATGTACATATGTATGTTCATACGGATCTTGTTTTCAGGGATCTCCGCCGAGAAGGAAAAGTGTCAGTGATCAAACATATTCTGCTGGGCGCCGAGGCCAAGGAGAATAAGCTCAACGTGGTCGAGGTGAGTCTCATTTGTGTATGTACATAGTAAATCGTTTACTCTCCAAAATGGAGAGTAGTGGTATGGAGACCAAGGCGGATCCTATATTCGATACCATGCCCCCGAAGTCCAAAAGCCAAAAGCCAAAGCGTCTGTTAATACAAATCGCTCGCCATTTATCTCTGGCCATTAATTTATAAATATAACTAAGGCGGTTTCTAAATAAAACCAAAGAAATACGCTCGCGTGCACCAAGTGGGCGTGGCTGCGGAGCGCGCCAAATGGGCACTCATTAATTTCCACAAAATGAGGGACTATTCCCTCGAAAACCAAAAAAGCGAAGAAATGCATCAAATTGAATTCATTGGCGTTGGCGTGCTCAGAAAATAAATAAATATTCGTGGCTAATTAATGTTAATTCTCGTGAGGGCAGCCACACATAAATTTTCCACTCGGAGAAATGCACAATTATACGAAATTAACAAATCATTTGTGTGGCAATCTGTCAAAGAGTTTAATACTAATAGTATGTGTACTTCCTACACTGGCAGCAGCAGCTTTGCAGTGGCTATAATGGTCCTCCCTCGACCCGCAGAGTAATTGCAATTTCACTAAATTGGCAATTTATTAAAGTGTTTAATTAACGGAGACAATGGAAGAGGCTTGGCCGAAAGTTCCATGGTGAATATGTGATACTCTGCTGTTGGGTTTATGGTTGTTGGTTCAACAGTCAAGTAATTTTTAGCTTAATTCTGGATCATTTGAGGAATTATATATACTACAAGGGTTTATTACTTTCTACCAAGCACACCTTGAAGTTACACATTCTGCCAAATGTATAACCTAGCTTTACATTAAGTACACAGAAAAAAAAATACGGGATAAAGTTGGCAAAATCAATCTGAAACGGTAGTAATCTCGGCCTT
>JAEIIU010043007.1:0-15830 GCA_018874675.1 Drosophila baimaii
ACTTTGAAAATATAAAAAAAAAAAATTTTCGATTTTTTCGGAATTCTACAGTAGAATACCCCCTTAATATATTTTTTTAAGATTTTTAAAATAAAAGCTAAGCTATGCAACATATTTTGAATGTGTTATTAGCGGGTATTCCATAGTCGTGACTTTGCAGCATACTTTCCGGCGCTCTCTCTTCTCTTTTGTGGGCATGTGTGTGTGTGCTTTAGATATTTGGGTTTGTTTTTCTACTTGCACCACTCACACACATACACACACACACAGCCAGTGTATGTGTGTAGCCAAAACAAACATTGCAAAATTTATGTCGTCTCATAAATTTGTAGCATAATTCTGGAACTGCTGCTGCCGCTGCTGCTGCAGCCGCCACTCGAAAATGTTTGGCTGCCATTCTGTGCTTTTGGCCAAGAGCAAAACCCAACACGACCCGGATTTGCCTTTGGACCAACTTGGTTTGGCCTTTGAGCCGTTTGCCTTGCTTCTTTTCTCTGTTTGTTGGTCTAACGAACCGCGTAAATGCAATTTCTCGGCTTCTTCTTTTTTGTTTTTTCCTCCCAACTTTGTTGCTGGAGAAATCAAGTATTTTGTGGATAAAGAAACTTAAATACTTTTTGAAGTTTACACTACAAAAAAAAAAACAAAAAAGAACTTCGAAATATTGAAATATTTGATAAATAAAAAAGTAAAATAAAAATCATTTTTAATAATGTATAAAAACACCTCAAGCTGAGCTCCATACTTGTCACTTCAAACAAACACACTTGCTCTTGGCTTCGCATGAATAATTGCCTTTCATTTGGCGGTGTCAGAAGCTCGCAAACGAGTTAAAAGTTCAATGCATTTTGTGAAATATTTAAGTGTCCGGATGGCAGAAGTTTTGCGGGGCCAGAAGTGCAGTTTGCTAACCTGTCATCAAATGCCAGCCAAAGTTTCTGCATATTTATTGAAGGCACTCAACGGTGAAATCAGGCAGCAGGCGGGAGCTCGGGAACTGCCATCATCAATTATTCCCGGCTTCGGGGAATTCAGGTCTTACTTAAGTCACTCCGTGTGCAGCGTCGCATAAATCAGTTATTAAATTATTTGCAATGCTGGTGGGTTAATGGCAAGAGTCACAGCTTGTGGATTGTAATGCGCTTACGTGGAATTAGGCTAAGACCCGGAGACTTGCTTAGCAGATTGCGCATACGCAGCGTATGCCGGCAGCAGCAGCAGCACCAGCAGCAGCGGCAGCGGCAGCAGTTAAACGAGTCTTTGGCCATGTCACTCAGACAGACCCTCTCTCTGACTTATGCATATGCAAGCATGCGGGGCCAGGTAAGCCAGGTAAACCTTGTAAGCCAAACGGAGTGGCCAGAGCCAGAAGCGAGGGACCAAATCTCATGCAAGTGACAGCCAAGAAATGCAAGCGAAAATCTTCCCGGGGCTGTGCAGCGCAGCAGGTAAATCCGTGAATTAATAATACAAGGAAAGTGATTTCTTTCGCGCACTCAAAAGAAATTTAGAAAGGAAAAATATATACTACACACATATATTAAAACATAACCATAGGGACTTAACAAGGACCCTTACTTTGGTCTTTAACTAAAAAAGGGGAATTATTTTTCTCAATGTCTTCCCTGTGTGACTGTGTGAAGTCAAGTAAATTACCAGCTCAGACAGCTTCCGATTGTGGTGGATGATAGCTTATTATTTTCAAAGCAGCCACCGACAAATTAACCTCCCCGCCCCGTAACTTCCCAAAAATGTTTCCAAAATCTGACCGCAACACATTTTTGTGAGCTTGGCCTGGAAAATGAACTGAACCTGTGTGTAGTGGTACTGCCAAAACGGTTGCCCTGGCAATTATTTTTGCGGCTCGCAGAGGCAAACAAAGGAGAGTCTCTCCCGCTAATGGTGGACTAGACTAACGATAGAGCCCCCCATCCCCGAGAGTCACCTTCCATCTAGCAGCTTCCTTCCTGAGGAGTGACTTTCCTTTGCCGCATAGTTGACTTGCAAAATGGCTGGAATTTCAGCAGGCAACCAAGCGGGCCCAATTTGTCCTATATATGCATGCCAAAAAGGTTCACAGTCCCCGCCAGGTAGACAGGACGACGATTTTAATAATTCATTGAAATCAACGAAACTAAAGCATTTTAATGGCCGCTTTCTTTTTTTTTTAAGCTGCCTCTCCTTATTGAATTTGCATTTTATCTATTTGAGGTTGGACCCCAGCATTAATTCCCAGATTTCAGAATTACAAATACAAAAAAAAAAAAAACACCAGGCAATACGTTCTGAAAAATGTTGAGCAATTTGTGGCTGCCTTTTTTCAGGGGGGAGGGCGGTGCGGAGGAGAGCTTAAGCTTTGTCATTAATTTGGCTTTGAGGTCGCTGGCCTGGTCAGCACATTTTTAGTAGACCACAAAAAATGGCTTTAAATCCATTTTATGGCCATGGCCATTAAGCGAAATTTGTTTGTCATATATGTGTATATGTATATGAGCAGCATGTTTACGATGATTCGCATACGGCACATGTATTGTAACATTTTTCGGGGGGAGCGAACACTTTTAATTTTATGGCAGACTCATTTGCCTCGAGGTGAAAGTGTAACTATCGGCCATTCAGAAACTTTGTTTGTGGGGGGAAGGAAGTCACGCATACGCCGGGGTGAACATACATTTTAGGCATTGAGCTGGTAAACTTTTTTCGGTCTCGCAACTTTTCACATTTAAATGCTTATTAAATATGCCCCATTTAGGGTTTTATTTTGTTTTAGTTTTTGGAAATGTTTTTTGAAAGTAAGAAGCGAAAGGGTTAAAGCTCGAAATGAGGATACCTTAGGGTGGGGAAATATTATTTACAGATTTAATTAAACAAACATATTTGATTAATTAAAAAGAATTTTTTATTATACTCAATGTAATAATAATAATAAATATTAAATAATTATAAGACTGAGAATATTATATAAATTATGTTTTCTTCTCCAAAGCCAAGTTTTATATATTTTAAAACCGATTTATAAGGAGCTCTGCTTAATTCTCAGCAGAACAACCAATAATACAACAATTATTAATAATTTAAAGGAATAACTACATTATTTTAAATGTATGAAAACATGTTTTATATTGTTTATTAAATTATTATACAACTTTTAAGATTGTCATTGTTTATTGAGATTAATTTATAGGAATAAAAAAGAAACATCCAAAATATGAAACACGTGGCGGAAATACAAATCAGAGTTGTCTTATGTACTATCGTACCATATGCAGATGTTCGCAGACAACTATTGATATCAGCTGACAGACAGTGTTGCCATATACTTATTATAATTTATTTATTTATTATTTATTTTCAATAAAATCCTATAGACTTCGAACCTTGTTTATGCTTTGGAATACATAAACTGTTAAATACGTGAACTCGAAATTGCTTCAGTTTATGCGACTCACACGAATTCATGCATTCATATTAACAGAGATGCCAGACCTATGTAATTAGGGTAGTCACCTGTTTACTATTAAACAAATCAAAATAAAAGATTGGAATTCTTTGTGATTTTTTACACCTGAAGATCATGCAATATAACATTTCTTAGACTCAACGTCCATGTAAGCTTAATTTTAAAAATTGTACAGAAATTTGTTTATTTTTATTTAATTTTAATTTTATTTATTTTATCGCTCGGCGTTGCCACCTAATTTAAGCAGAGCTTAGTTTGTGCCGCCACCCCATTTTATGTGTTACACTCTAATTCATAGTCTACATTCGAGAACACCCCCAAAACCTCTATTTGTGATTAGTCACACTCTTTTTTGCAAAATTTACGGATTGAATTCATGAATTCGGCCTCGCAAAAAACAGCAATCGGAAAATAGCCTCTCTTGCATGGTTGATTTGACATAAATTGTGTTGGTTTTAGCCATTCCATCGGTATTCATATTCAGCAAAAGGTTTAATCAAACATTCCCAGTTTCCCGATTGTTCTAAAATCTAAGAAGAAAAAAAAAAACCAATATGCCATTTAATGGCTAACGGCGGCTGCCGAGGAGGAGAACGAACCCAAAACTACTCGGGCACAGTGGTAAAAATATAATCAAAATAGAAATTGTTGATTTTTCGTTTCGCTGCGCATACTAACGAGTTTTAAAAACTTTAACCCACCAGCCGAGCGACGCATTGCCGCACGCATATACACCCACATTAGTGTTAACCCATGACGGCCCACCCCCTTGACACATTTACCCTCTGCGCATTCGATTTCATTTCGCATTTGTGGCCCTTGTCGCTGTATTTTTTCCTTTCCTTTCTTTTTTTNGTTCCCTGCCAACTGGCGGCTCTTGTAATTTCCGCTGTGTGTTTTTTACTTTTTTTTTTCGTCCGCCGTTCTCGTTCTTTTTCCCGTCGTTTTCCCCAAATGCTGTAACCCTTTTTTACTTTCGCTTTCACTCTCTCTGCTCTCGGGGAGCAGCCTTCTCACAGCCATTAGGTCCTTTGAATGCGAGGGGTCCTTGTTGTTACCGCCGCCTGCTAAACTGCTAAATGTCGCATAATTATCGTATTTCACTTGGAATTTTTCCCTGGGATTTTTCCCGGCCTCCGTCTATATAGATACCTCTCATTATGCCGAATTGTCTGCGCCCGTTTTTTGTAAATCCTCTTTTGGAGAATTTCGTTTGTACATCTCGGGGAAAGGTCGCTTTATATTTTGACAACATATTTGCGGCATAAAACGAGATGGGTTTTTATTAATTTCGGGGAGCACAAATATTTTTGTTTATATTCACATGCAGGTAGGTAGGTAGGTGGGTTCTTTGAAGCTAATTAGAAAGGATTCCCCCTTGTTTTTCCCCAAGCTTATTGGGGAGCCAGGTGAAAGGGTTTTGGCTGGGCATAGCCTTAGGGTTAATCCGCCTGATGCAGCCCGAATTCTATGGCAGCTTTACTCTCTCGTTCATAACTTTGATAAATTGCGTAAAGCTCATATTATCTTTGAGCCATTAAAACTTGGGCACGAGTCCAATTAATGCTGACAATAACAATTAAAATCATTTAAGCCATTCGTATGTACCCTCGCACTGTGTATCTCCAAGTGCAATAACCATAAACTATTTGCACAAAACTTTGTCTCTTCGCGGGACATCGTTAAAAGGACAACCAGTGGGGCCTCAAGTGTCCCCCTTTGCCGACACGCTCTCTCTCTCTGAAAGCCGCAGAAACTTTTGAAAGTCCTGCACTAATCGTTTGACACACACACACACCCACCCGGAGGGAGATATAGAAAGCGGTGGTGGGGGGAGTGGCATTCAACTTTTTAGGTGTTGTTCAACACAAAATACAACACAAGTTTCTCTCTCTCTGTTTTTTCACTCCGCTGGCCGAAAATTATTTTTTGGCTCCCATTGCAGCAAGTATTATTCTACTTCCTGTGCTCTCCTCTTTTTGGCGCAACTCTCCACTTCACTTGGAAAATCCCCCCCGCACATTTTCTTTCCGTTGTTTATGCGCCGGCATTTTTTACGAGGTTGCCCAGCGCAAGACAACATTTTATTATTTTGTAGCGTTTTATTTCCGCTTACACTTCGTTTTTTATGTGGCCCACCAAGCGGGCCTAAAAGTTTTCTTTTTTTTTTTTTTTTTTGCCCAGCTGAATTTGAAAATGATTGTTTCTTGGCTTTGTGGGCGCTCTCGGCTTGGTTTGGCTTTTGCTTATCCCAAGGCTTTGCTGGGGGGCCTCTCGTTAGCCTAAACGTTTTATTGTTTCATAAATACTTAATATGCGTTGTAATTACTTTTAAGCATCTTATCATCGTTTGTTATCCTCGCTTTATAGTTGTTTGTTTCGGCCTTTTATGTGCAAACTGAAATTGTGGCCGAATCGTGTGTGGTTTCATTAAGGGGAATTCAGGATCTCCGTCAGGATAGCGCCCATTCTTCGCTTTTAACTTTGTGGCAGGCCACATAACGGTCAGAGAGGCGAGTGTGTGTGTGAGTGAGTGTGTGTTGGTGTGTGTGGAATGCCTTTCGAGGTTGCTTAAGTGTGAATTTAATTAGAATTCAACTGATGGCAGATTTGTGTGCTGGCCATGGCAGACAGCTAGCTTTTGAAGTGGGTTAATGCCATTGAAACGATACGCAGAAATGCCCAAAAATTTCGGGGATCAAGAAGCCTTGTGGGTGGTGACCATAATGTCTCCATTTCATGGCCAATAAACAAACTCCATGTGTTGCCAAGTGCGAAAACATTGCAGCCATTCCTATTCGCATTCGTATAAATAAATACGTAAGCCCGTGCACAGTGGAAAAAGTGTTGAAAAATCAAAAAAACATGGCAAAAGTTGGTAGATTTATAATTGAGTTGAATTAATCTTCTATGGCCTTGAATTTCTTTTTATTAAATATTTAATTTCTAAAGAAAATATATTACTAAAAAGCTGTGGTCCTGGAAAAACTAATACACCAATTAGAGAATTAAATCTAAGCCTTAGAGAACTATAAATAATTATAAAAAATAATTAGGAAATATATTTAAAAAATAAAGTAAAGTAAAGCGAGGTCCTGCAACCTCCTAGCACTTACCTGTGATTTTCCCGCAGTGCATGTTATATGTGCTGGCAGCCCATAACATCACAGAGTGTCTGCAATAAGCCAACAGACATACAAAAGGCGACAAATGCCAACAAGGAAAGTAAAAAGTGGCCAAATAAAATCCATAAATCGCCAGACAATGCAACAGACATGGCCAAGGAAGCGGAACAGGGGAATGCGGGCGAAAAGTAATAAAAATACGAGTCACAAACCAAAAGGCCATGGCATCCAATGTGCCAAAACATGGACTTCATTTCTGCAGTTGCAGCTGCAGATGCACAAAAAAAAGATATATATATATATATATAAATTTATAGCAAAGACTGCATCTTGTTGTGGCAATTTTCGGACTTTATGCCATCTCGTCCATCTCGTTTTTAATAAAATGTGCCAAGCTCAACTCAAGTCAGGTCGCTCTGGCCGGCTTAGACTCAGCAGCAGCACCGGCTAAGCTCACTCAACTGTAGTTATTGCCATTCTGCCGCTGCCCAGATCCTCGCTCCGACCAGGGCAATATCAAAAGCTGTCGAATCCTGGCCACAGTCCACAGCTATAAGCACCAGGACATCGCCTGCCGCTGCTGCACACTCTCCCAGCACTTGACCACATTTGAAAAGAGTTATGAATATTACAGCAAGGTCCGCCGCTAGAGGAGCCCTGTATGGGGGTTCCCCTATTTTTATGACCCCCTCCGCATGTGTGTGTGTGTGTGTGTGCGGTCGAAATTGTTATTTTCCTTATTTATTTCAATTTATGAGATTTTTATATGCGCACTTTTGTGGCTTCAGTTTTCAGGCAAGTCGGGTCGAGTATATTGCCTTCTAAATAAAGTTTTTATTATACAAAAATTTATTTGTAAGTAACAAGAAAAGGCAGGTCAGTAAATTCTGGAAAATGAAAGGAGCCTTTTGATATTCATCTAAATAAAGGCCTCAAAATGGGGCCAGCATAGACTTTCTTTAGCTAGTTGTTATTTATTATTTACACCTTTAGTATAGTTGATTAAAAACAAATTAACCAAAAACAAAGGCACAAGATATATGTTAAAAGGTTCTGGAAAATAGAGAATAGAATAGAGAAAAAGGGAGTAAGACCAACAAGTTTTTACAATTTTTGGTAAAGAAGAAAACTTAAGTACACTATTTTTGTAAGGTTTTAGTTATAACTACCCAAAGATTTGTGTAAATAAATGTATATATATTCTATTTGAGATCTTACGAAACTCTGCAGTAATTCTTTTAAATGAAATTTATATTTTGTTGATCATTTTCAATGAAATAAAATATTTAAAAAATAGAACCCAGAAGACAACTAATTTTGCTAAGCAGAAAACATAAAATAGAAGCAAAAATTAATCAAATCTGCTTATCCCAGCAATATAGCTTTAAATAAGCTGTATTACTAATATGTTTTATTATTAAATATAACTTAAAAATTGAGTTTTCAAAGCATAATTGCTATATTACTTACGATAAGCAATAACTCGTCCCATCACTTCATTTATTGACTGCCAAAATGAACTCAAAACCAAAGCTAAAGCCAAGAGCTGAAGTGCAGTGAGAGATTCCGGAATGGGAACCTTAGCAAATTATCACATCCATTACTTGGCAGCTCCCTAAAACCATTCGAAGATTAGGAAACCCAACTGCCAGGGCCACTAATTCAATTTCAGGGAACACGCGAAAAAAAACAAAAAAAAAACACTATATATGTATATCGGAGATGGCAAAAAATATATATATAAGTTCAGTGGAAAAATAGTTTAAAGCGACTGCAACTCGGTCACGAACTGCCATAAAAAGCGCAGTGGCAAAAAGGAAAAACGACAAAAAAAAAGAAGGTGGCATACATACAGCGGGGGGCGAGAGGGGCGATTCTAGAGTACCGAGAGTGTGTATTGGAGTTGATATTTGCGCATCAGTGCGCACATTGAACTGTCAATGACAGAAAAGGAAGCCGGAGGAAGTCGGGGGCAGCCGGGGAAGCCTGGGAGTCACCAGAGAAGAAGAATAAGTTCCACGGAAAATGAGAGGAAAATGGGGGAAACCTTGCGCCATTGCCAATTTATCAATTGCAGTTGGCAATTGACAACGACGAACCCTGACGACTAATGCAGCCATTGCCGTTTGACCCGAAGGTTGAGTGTTTGAAGGGGGAGGCGGAAGGCTGGGGGAAAAAAAGTGAGTGGGGACCACCGCCTCATCATCATGTGCGTGTTGAAAAAGTAATTACTTCGCTGAATGCCAACTATAAATAACACAAGCGGAATGGCTAGAACGACACAGTTTTTATTGCAACTTTAAAGTGTCATTTTGGGGCATAAATATTCCCACAGAAAAGATACTTCCCCCAGCTGTCTCCTTTCTCCTGGAAAAAGGGCCTCTCCTCCCCTCCTGCCTGCCTGCCTGGGCCATTGCCATCTCCAGATTCTACTCTTTTCTCAGTCAGCATAAATCAACGTAAATGAATGCTATTTAGTTGATGGCCCAGGCCAGGAAATGCGCCGCTTAGCCAAACACACTCAGCTGCACACGCACGTCCTTAGGAATATACACTGGGAGAAATATAGAGGAAAATATTCCACAAAAAAGAGAGACCTTAAAGCTGAAAGATGGCATTTAAGCTTAAGGAATTATAATAAATTTTAGGGATTTTTGAAGATTCATTGCATTTCCTGAAGGAAACACTTTTTAAACTTAATAAATTATTTATATTACCAATAAATATTATATATTTTTAATGAATATATTACTTATATTTTAAGTTTAAGAAAGGAGTAGGAAAAATGCTCTAGCATCTTCAAAGAAAGTTAAGTTGCATTTAACTCTTTCTACTTACCAAAAACATACCTAAAATGCTGGGAAAACATCTTTAAGGCTTCTACGATTTTCTTAACATTTCTTTGCTTGTTAAAAATTTCTCTCAGTGCATTCAAACTCTCACCTCGGTGGCTGTGAGTCTCTAACTGGTTACAGTTACAAATGCAGTCAGTGGCTGGCATTTTCCACATGCATTTCTCAAATGTGTACGGAAACCGAAGCCAAGTGCAGGCAAAGCACCGAGCAGAGCGACGCTTTGCCAGCCCAAGAAGGATGGCCCGGCAAGAAGGTCCTGTGTCCTGGATCTACGTCCGTGTACGTCTGTGTTTGGCACTTCCGTTTGATATTAGCCCGCTCTCTCTCTCTCCTCTGCGGCGAATTTAGTCAACATCCACAAACATTGGCGAAAACTAAACACCGAATCTCGGTGGATGGGGGTAATGCATTTCTGCGGTTTTCGCCAGACTTGGGACGAAAGGATATTCCTGCATCTCGAAGTAACTCAAGATGCCAGGCAAAATGGCACACAGGCACTGAGAGAGAGAGAGGCATATTTTGCATACTTCGTGGCAGAGCCTGCCATGCCCATAAATCCAGTGCGGAAATGTATCAGGCCCAAACAGTTTAGACCAGGCATTGGATGGCCAAAATGATGCTGCCTCCAGCTAGGCCACAGGCTTTTCAGTTATCTGTACATGCCAGGCATTAGTTTTGCATTAAGTTAAGTCGAAGTCTCGAGGCGAATGCCTCTCTCGAGTGGAGATTTGGGCGAAGAAGCACCTAATTGACGCTCAAGAGGATTTGACAGGTGGAGAAGTGAGGATATATCAGGTAATTTGGCTACTTAATTAAATGGTTTAATGCGAGTTTCCACAGAAGCAGAATGTACTATAATAAATAAAAAGAAAATAAATGGAATGTTTGTCAGAAAAAGGCAGCTCTTCAATAATATTTATTTCCCTTAACCAAGGCTGATCAAGTTTTCCTATAAAAAAACCTCACATACATTATCCCATTTCAATTAATGCATTAAATATAATAATTTAATCGGCTTATCTAAACTTTTTTTGCAGGTAAGTAAAGGGAAATCCCCAAACCGAATGCACAAACACAAGCGTAAGTAAATGCTTAAAAAAAATACATTAAAAAAATCACAAAATATAAAGCATAATTCGTTTTTGCTTAAAATCTCGTATAATATTATATTTCTTGTAAATAAAAATAGGAGAAAAAAAAATACAAAATAAAGCCCTGTGGCATGTGCGAAGGCATTCCACTTTCAGCCAGAGATTTTTCACCAGGCGCTGGCCAGGATATGGGGATAATGCCTTTGACAGGGACACTCAGGTGGTGTGTGTGGGGGGGGGGCGTTGACAACATTGTTTTATTAAATACAAAGTAATGGCCAGAGCCACCCAACATCAGCAGGACCCACGCGGAAAATGAAAATATGAAAAATAAAAAAATAAAAAACGTGCAGACATGGCCACACTCTGCCCCAACACATGCGGGCATGGCCACACTCTGACTCCCCCCGAACGGTTTAAATCATTTTCCAACTTTCCACCTTTATTTTTTGTCCTTTTTTCCTTTTTATTTCTGTTGTTGGGCGGCACTTAAATTATGCAACAATCGTTACACATGCTCCGGTATGCATGAGTTATGGCACCATTTTCCAAGTCGATTCTTTAAGCCTTAAGAAGCCAGCTTAGCCCTTAACTGCTGGTGAATATTGTCAACTGCAGCATTAATTGAATATTCTTTACAAGTCCTGATCATTTTTCAATGTGCTTGTGCGAGATATAAATAATTAAATTAACTTTCTATGTGCTTGGATTTACAAGGGGCTTAGGGTTAAGTTACATGAAATGTTAACCTAGCTGCTAACAGGCTAAGAGATTCGGTCTTCTGGGGGAGAGCTTAACAGTTGAGTTTGACTGCTTAACAGAGGGTGGCAGTGAGCAAGAGAAAGCCAGAGAAAGCCTTAACATTGATAACTGTTGGCAGCTTAAGAGAATTATTCTGTAAGAGCCATGTTAACATAAAAGGGTATGAAGTCTTTTGTTTTCAATACTGAAAAACTTCCATGTTCAAATATATTTATGTATATAAAATATTTAGAATATAAATATATTTATTATAAGTCCGAAAAATGTACATCTTTAATTAAAATTAGTACTTTAATTGGTAGAAATCATTCACTTGATGAAAGTATAACAAATTTACACTGCTTTCCTCTTATAACTAACACAAAATAGATTGATAAAAAGATTTTAATGCATTTTATATATACAAATAAATGTATTTATTAATATTAATGTTAGTATACTATAATGCACTGCTAAATTAATTTTAATAATAGTTTTTAAAACATTTCTTAAGCTCGTTGCCTACTTTTCTGGCTTTCTAAACCAACTTCAACTCATTTTTTTCTGACTTGTTGAGTTAACAGCGGCATTGTTTGGCCTGCCTCACTGTTAAGCACTAACATCAGCCGGCTATGCTTCCTAGCCAAAGAGTAAATTTCCCAGCTGCCAGAAGCCGGCTAACAGGCAACCTACTAACCTACTGAGCGCACCCTCTCTCTCTCTACATCTCTCCCGCTTTCTCTCTCGCGATATTCGCTTGTTATCATCACATTAGGAAATGTCCCGCCTCGGTTAGCAGTAAGTGCCACTGTAAGTGCTACCGAACAGAGGACCATCACTGTACGGGCCAGCATCCCGAGACGGAAACAGAATCCGAATCTCGAGTCGGTTCCAGGGTTCAGTACATTTTCAGTTGTTGACGGCGGTGAGCGCGTTTTCCGGCATCCTCGTGTCCTCCTATCTCAGTGTGTGTGTGTGCGTGCGAGTGTGTGCGTGTGTAAGAGTGCGAACAGAGCTCTGTGTGTGAAAAGCTTGAAAAATTACACCCAAAATGTAAAGTCTGGCGACGGTACAGCAGATAATGAGAGATATAAATTATTTTAATGTGATATGATAGCCGAGAATTTATATACACGCGCCCCGCCGATAACGCACCAATTTCCCAGGGCCATCATTTTTAGTCGAAATAAATAAATAAATAATGCAAGGAATTAAATTGAAATATCCGCGAGTGTGTGAGTGTGTGTGTGTTAGCCGTTTAAACGCCAGTTTATCACAATCAATAATATACATACGTACCTTGTGCGTGCGAAGGGCCTCAATTAATATAAATAAATTCCATCAAGTCCTTGCCAATGATTAATGGAATATGTAATCAATTAACTGCATGCGTGCAAATTAATTAAGGAATAATGGGTGTGAAAAGTTTTGAAAAGGAATTTCCACAACTTTTGCGGTGCGACGATGTGCATTAAAGTCTATGCTTAAATAAGAATTCAATCAAAAAGTTATAAATTATATATACAACTAATTAAACATGCCAGACGAATGCATAAAATTAACAATAAAAAAATTAATTAAATTATTGAAACAATGTTGAATAAAATCAAACAATTTTCTGTCAAAAGAAATTTCGATCATGCATAAAAACAGCATAAATATTTAAAGTTACCTGTCTGGTTCAACAGTTTATTAGTGTTTTTAATTATGACAAATATAATACAATGTTTTAAAGTACTTCAAAGAATATAAATATAGTGAAAAATCATCAAATAAACCAGATTTATTTAATAGTTTCTTTAATAGAAAACAATGTCCTAAATTTTAAATCAATAAAATGTGCTTTTAGCTCAATAAAAGTGGTTTAATATATAACCAATAAAATATACAAAAAATATTAACATTAAAAATATTATACTTAATTGAATGACAGCCTAATTACAATGACAAAACAAATTAATATTCGCCATTAAATTATGCATATTTAATTTTTATAAATAACCCCCATCCTGAGTGACTATCATTTGGCCCCGGCATAATGAACTGCGTAAGATAAACATGTCGGCCTCGGGGCCAAAAAGGCAAACACGTCTAAACGACTGCACTCGAGTAAACACAAACACAAAACAAATGGCGCGCATAATGCAAACAATTATGTACAATGCAGCAGCAGCAACAATGTCACACCGTATCGACACCGCTAAGCGGCTTAAGTGCCATCCACACACACACACCAAAAAAAAGAAAAAGAAAAGCGCATCAAAAACATGATTAATCTCAATTTATGACAGCGACTGCCATGGAAAATCAAAGAGAGAGTGTGGGGAAAAGAATACGCGCCAGCTAAGCGCTAACGATCAAACTAGTCGGGGCAATCAATCAATTTATCAATCAACACTTTACGCCCCTGTGAAGGAGCTCTCTCCTGCCAAGGCCTAAGCCATAATTGACATTTATGGCTGATGGGCTTAAACCAACCCAACTAAACGGACTAACCAACTAACCGACTAACCCCAAATGCATACATAAATATATGGGGGCTGGGAACTCGGACAACCATGATTTATGCAGCAGCATAATTAGTAGTGTCCTCATGAGCCAGAGTAGGCTCATCCCTTCCCCACTGCTGTCATCGTTATTATTATCCTGTTGCCGCATAGTATGCGACTTAATAAAATAATAATAATCCCGTGCCCAAAATTATGCTTTTGCTAATTAGTTGCATAAATCAAGCTATAAACCGGACATGGACATGGCCTCCTTTAGCCATATACATCCCTTTCCCGCCTGGGTCCCTGCTAATTGATTTGAGCTGTAAGGACACGATTTTTGCATTTATCTGGTTAATTAAACGGCATTACATATGCCAAGTTTATATTCGCAATAAACTCCACTACAGGGAGCCAAATCTCGGTCGTTTCACACCTTGCCTGCCACTCTGCGACTCTCACCTGAACTTTCACTTCCGCCCCCACCGGATTCACTCACTGCAAGTGAAATGTTTGCCGCTCTTAATTTATCATCTGGGGTTCATTTGCCGTAAGTGAGTCTTCTGTGTGTGTGTGTGGTGTGTGTGTGTGTGGTGTCATTATTTTTTGTGGCCTTCGGGTTGAGCTTGATGTCGAGCTTTACATGCCATCACATAAAAAGCGATGCCTGGCATTATGATTAGGGTACGTGTGTCAGCATTGTCTGGATAATGGATACCCAGAGCGGGGAGTGGGGAGGAGTTGGGGGCACACACTCGTGTATATAAATGTTAAGCCAGGTTAAGAAAGCAATTGTGCGGCCCGGATCGAGCTCAAATTTAGTCTTCAGCCAAATCATATAGTAATCCAAAGCGAAGGGGCAATAAATCCCGCCCAACTCAATGGAGGGTACTTGATAGTATACTTCCCTTATTTGCTGAGTTTTTCAAGCAGCAATAAAGAATAGTTGCTACTCCTTTGGATAATAAATTAAAGAGCAAACATAAGAGCAAGAAATAAATATACAACAAATAAAAGTATGTAGTGTAATTCTAAATTTATTATTAAATATAATTTATATAGGGTTCATTTTCATCTATATTCTTGAAGTATATCTTGTCTAGACATTTACTATCCCCGTCTTAAGTATAAGTATAAAAGCTTGAGCTATCGCCCAAATATCTTCACTTATTTCGCCCACTCAATTTATGTGTTGAGAGTGAGAGAGCGGCAATAAAATAAAATTATTATATTTGCTGGCTACATTGGGCGACAGATAAAATAGTTGCAACTCTCACCGCTGCGCCAACAATTGGCCATATATCCTGAGGGGGGGATCCTGGCGTCGCTCCATTACCCAAGCCAAAAGCCGCGGGCCTGCAATTCCGCCAAAATGTCCCCTATACATATACATATACTATAGATGTTTGTATATATATATGGGATTGTGTGTGCCTGTTTGGTGAGTCAAAGGCAGCCATGTGAGCAATTTGAGGCCCAGGCCCAGAGCTGCCAAGGACTGAGGTCCCCTCCCAAGTCCGGGGAAATCGAATCAGGGACCCGCAGCTCACAGCCAGATAAGCAGCCGTGATTTATTGCATCTAATTGCTCACGAGCGATCCGCGAACGTGCCCCAATAACATTTGGAGGGGCTTCACACCTCAGCAGATTTGGCGCGAGAATACCCACGGAATGGGCCAAAATGGCCGCGGAATCCATTGGCAAACATCCTGCGGTCGGCGGTTCCTGCCAGCCGCCAATCAATTTAAACTGGAGTGGCCACGCTTCATTAAAACCAGTTTTCAATAGACATTTGGCACACAGCAATATCGCATATCCAAATGTCAGATTTCGAATTTCCCGAATGTGCAAGAATAGGCGAAAAATGACAGGGAACTAAGGAAAGGTTGGATTTAGAAATAAATAATATTTCAAATCGAGTTTGGATTTTTATTAGAAACATGTTTTTTATCACATCAATCTGTTCTTTTAACGTTTCCACTTTATTTTACATTTTATAATATTAAAACAAGTAAGAAAAGCTAACTTCGGGCGGAGCCGAAGTTTATATACCCTTGCAGATAATTTAT
>JAEIIU010043013.1:0-47127 GCA_018874675.1 Drosophila baimaii
TATATCATATAGCTGCCATAGGAAAGGTCGGTCTAAATTTATATTTTACATATGTATTTTACATTTTACATAAATTTTACATTATACATGTTATATTTTATGAAAAATCTTTTATAAAAAGTAACAAATTATTTGCAAGGGTATATAAACTTCGGTTCCGCCCGAAGTTAGCTTTTCTTACTCGTTATATTTTAAAGTATACACATTTTTATAATATTAAAATTTAGAGTTCAGACAGTCCAAGTGTAGTCTTCCCTCCCCCCTTCCCCCCCGCATTTCTCTAAGCCATTTCAACATTCTCCGCTCGGGCCTTCAATGTTGCAAATGATTTTTTTTTTCGCCATTCCTCACGGGAACCATTTTGGAATGTTGCTTGCTTGGGCCCCTCTCTCTTGCCCTCTTTCGGACCGTCAAGTCACCTTCTGCTGTCTCTTGGCCACTGCGCCTATTCTTGCTCTTCTGCTGCTGCTTCTTCTTCTTCTGCTGTTGGCCAGGGCTATAACTTTTTTCTGTGCAATTTCTAATTAAAAGCCGACAGTTAGTTGGTCAGTGACAGCCGAAAAGTATGGATTAACACTGGGCACAAGGTCTCGGAAACGACGTGTTTTTTGTGGTGTTTTGTTAACCCTTTAGAAAGTCCAATTAATATTAAGATTAGTTGGCGGTTAAATTAACCCTTTAACGGCTGATTTTGTGGCCAACAAATGGCATATAAAATGCACTATGAAGTGAGTTGTGAATGGAGTTTAGAAAACGAATTGTATGTATAAGAAATATATTTAAAAATACGTCTAAGAAAGTTAGAATGCACTGGCAGTGTGTTTATTTATTTATTTATTTAACAAATTAAGCTTATGATGAAATATTAAACTTTATAATTTGCTTACTTTCGACTTTGACTCTGTAATGTGATTATTACTCAAGAAATGGGTTCCAAAAAAATGATTTTCTTATAAATATAAAACCTGTGAGATATTCCAAGCCAATTAAAAACCATATAGATGTAGGAAAGCACTTAAAAAGTCTTTCCAAAACACTCAAAATATCCCGCGCGAATACAGCGAGTGAGTGGAAATTATATATAGCATACTTCGGGGCGAGGGGTAGCCACCCATTAACATTCACTGTCCATTGTTCTCACTCTCTCACTCTTCGAGTGCGTTTATAATTTCAACTGGCGCCTTTGACAAGAGGACCTGCTGCCATTGTTGTCCTGAAGCTTATCGCCGGCCAGCAGTTGCCAGAGAAAACGCAGCAGCAGCAGCAGGAGCCGCAGCAATCGCAGCTATGGCCACATATATTCGTCATTGTTTTTCGGGCAGCGTCGGAAAATCCAATTAAGCACTCGAGGCTGGCTAGCTGGGAAACCGAGAAATAAAACTGCAGAAAATGCAGTATTAAGCGGAGAATGCGTGAGCCGTTGGCTGGAAATTATGGTTGGCCATAAAATGCAGCTGCAGGAACCGCCACAAAGTCTCGTACATGCATTCTTGAGCAACGAAAGTAATGCTTCAGCTTTAAAAAAAAAGTGATATAAATTGACTTACACCAGGAGAAAAGCTATTAAGCTGAAGAGTTGGAAAGTTGGATAAAGAAAATAGTTTATATAGATATTTTGATTTATTTTCATGGCGATTTTCCTTTTATATCGCTTTCCATCCCCATCATCATCATCATCATCATCAGCAGCCTCTCTTTTCATCGTCTACAAACTATTGTTGATCGAAAATCCTTTGTATTGGCCGCCACTATTTGCGAGGCAATTATTTGCAGCAGGAAAACAAAATGGTTGCCGTGGGTGGAGGCAAAAGCCTCCTCTCCTTTGGCTGGATTATCCTGCAAGCGAGTTATCCAAGTCAGAGCAAAAAAAAGCCGCAGACAAAGTCGTAAAATGCATTCATGCCCACCACCACCACCACCGCCACCAGCACCCATATCATATGGTGTGGCCTTCATTCGGACTCGGACTCCAGCTCGGACTCCCGCCCGGATGTGGGATACAAGGATACTTGGGGAAAGGGAAAGGGGAGATAGGGACAGGAAAAACAAACCTTTGTGGTTCTCCACACAGACACACACAGAAAATCAACAATAACAAAGTATTTTCAAGCATATGCACTTGTCAGTGGCATCTCCTGAGTGGCGGCAGCCCATAAAAGATGCATCCGCCCAGCCCCAGGAACCTTGGCAGCCAGCCCAGTCCGAACCTGGCTTTGTCAGCTGTCGGCTTAGGTTGCATTTTAAAGGAGCCAGGAATAGCAAGGAATAGGAAAAGAGAAGCCCTGCCTTTGCCACCTTAATTCCTACAAAATATTTCAAAGCAAAAATCAAAGAAACAAAGCTAGATATATAGTTTTTGTTTTTTTTTTCAGTGCCTTCCGGTGGGCATCATACAATTGAAAGACCACCTTGGCCATGTAATCATGGTAAATGAGGGGAAGGAAGGAAGTGCGCGAAAGCCGCAGCCAGAATCTGGGATTGAGTGGCCCACCATTTCCGGAACAAGGAATGCAAATGCAGCAGGCGGATCGATAATACGCTTACCCGATGGGATTGGGATTGGGAATGGGAATGGGAATGGGACTCTCTCTCTCTCCGCCTGGGAATCGTAAATGGGGATGGGCAGTCCCTTACCTTTCCTCGAGCGGCTCCGCAATGAGCGTTTAATGAGCTGCAAAACGCATTCACAAAAGCGCCTGCATTTGGCGTTTCGCCCAAGGCTTCGTGGCTGCGTGGCAACAAAAGGCCAATAGAATTGGCGGCGACCAACAATTGCCGTGAACATTTCGCCAGTAATCATTTGCACACAAATTGTACAGATACTTAGGAAAGCAAAATGCGTATACGCCCCGTGTGGCAGGGAGGGAAGCCAGATAGGGGAGGAGCAAGGCCAATAGGGGGATATATGGGCACTGCATATTGAGTTTCCATAAGGAAAATATATAGAACATTTATAATTTGTATATATTAGTTAAGAAAAAATCAAGTTTAAAAGGTATATAGTATTTTTTAGTCAAGACCCATATAGGTTTAACCTTCACAAAAACAAGCTCCTTTAAGAGAGCCCGCGCCTGGTTGGCACCAACAATTGTCACACCTTTTTATGGCCCGGACTGGCATTAATAGCTAATGAAGGGACATCAATTGCCAAGCCACATTGGCACTAAAGGAAGCCGCAGGACACAGAACGCAAAACGCAGGACGCTGGACAATTGGCCGCCATCAAATGTCAGACAATTTACAATCGCTGGACGCTCTCTCTCTTGTTGGGTCTCGCTTTTTGTGGCCATAAATTGATGTTGGAATCCCTTTGTTAGTTGTCTTTTCCTCTTCCGGTGGCTGCTGTTTTTCCACACAATTCCCTTTGCATAAATTATTTTGCCATGTTTTTCTTTAATTTCCCTTTCAGGCGGAACTGATTTTAATATAAAGCACTTTTAATTACAAATTGTGCGATAATTAAGGGTTATATGATGACAACACTTTATGTATAATGGGGGGAAAATATGTATTTATTATTGGAAAAAGCATCCTCTTCGAAGTGGTTATCAGAATGATAAATTCATGCATCACTTTTGAAGAGAGATAAACATTTAAAAACTATTTAATAGTTTTTTTTTGTTACTCAAATGAAATGTGCCAACAAGCAGTCGTAAAGCACGGAAATGAAGTTAATGCCGAGCGAGTTGATGGCCGCCTCATCAAACTGGCAAAACTAACCACAAATCACACAGCTTAAAACTTTTGATGGCCCCCCGCGCAACTCGGACTGCACTTTTGCCATCGCATAAAGCGGATTTTCATGGGCGGCCATAAACGTGGCCAAGTGAGCCACAAAAGTAAAGCATATATATATATACATATATATATATATATTTGTAGGTCATAAAACTGCAGCCATCTATGCATGCTCTTTGGCCAAAAAAGTTCTTGCCACTTGCCGGCCCCAAGTAATAGAATTAGTTTTGTAATTTCAATTAGCACTGCCGGCGCATGCATCCATTTTCCATTTTCCATTTCCGCCGGCAAGTGCACTGCACACATACATACATTTTTAATTAAATTTCAATACAAGCCCCACAGTAATGTGTAGGTGTAAACCACTTCGGGGGTCTTTTGGCTGGAATCGAATTTCCAAGGAAGCAACTCAAAACCAAACCAAAACCAAAAACCCAGAAGCACATCACCATTCGAATCCTTCGCTGAGAAATCCGAGTTCGGGCTAAGTGGAAATTGAGTGAAGGCTGAGGATTATGTGTGCGTGTGTGTGTGTGTGTCACTGTGTGTTTAGGGGGCGTGACAAAAAAGGGGAAAAAGGGGGCGGCAGTTTTTGCCTCACATGCAAAATGCATTCAATTCATTTAGGAACTATTTTTGGAGCATATACCCTCGAAGGGAGTTTGCTGGGATATATTTAATTTATATAATATATTTTATTTATTATAAGGAAAAGATATAAAAATATATAAATACATTTAAAAGGCACTATAATTGTTAAATAAATATATTTTATTATTATTTGCAAAAATCTCCTATATTTAACCCCTTTTCCAGGGTATCTGGCCAGCCATTCGCCTTTTTCCCCTTTTGGCTTTCTTCGTGTCTGTTTACAGTTTGGCCTTAATTTCCTCGCCATTCACTTGTCAATTAAGCGCTTCAAGGACTCGCTTTTCCATTCGTTTTCCAGTCTCCTAGATTGGAAAATTCAAGCGAAAAAGGAGAGTCAAATAACTCGTATAAGGAAGACTAATTGAAGTTATATTTATATTTGTAAGCAATCATTAATAGCTATCAAGTACGAGTACTTGGTTACCATATAATATATATTTCCCTAATAGTTATTAACCTTCCCTTCTCTCTCTTTTGCTTTGACAAATACTTGGCGGAGGCCATTAGTTTAATTAAAGCCACCGAGGGGTCCGAAAAACAAGGCGCAGCCTTATGCAATTAACCAATTAGAGGAGGAAAAGGCGGAAAAATGTGAAATATGAAATATGAAATATGAAATATGAGAAGAGGGCCAAGAGGGCAACACATTGGGTGGCAACAACAACAAAAGAAATAATTAAATTTTGCCTAAAGAGATGTTTATGAAAGGAAATGGTATGTGAAAACAGAGGGGAAATATATTGAGCAAATAAAGGAAGAAAGTTTCCTTTTTGGGAAATATTACCAGAATGTTACAAAGACTTAAAGAACTGTGTGAAATTTCTCTTCTTTACTTTCACATAATATTTAATAAAATCCTATTTAATTATATAAAATGATATTAATATTGTAAATGTATGTTTTGTGCTTCCAGGAACTGGTGGCCATTTCTCCAGAGCGCCGCAACTGGCGAGGCATCTTCATTGCCCTGCTGGTCATCGCCGCCGTCTTTAGCCTGATCATATTCTCGATCTTCCTGCTGTCGCCGGAGGACGAGGGCCTGCGGATCCGGGGACGACGCATTCTGCCCAGCGACATCCTGGGCAGGAGCCTACAATGGAAACCCTTTAATGGCACCTGGAGCAATGGTGGGCATAATTTGTATTTTTAATTATATTATTTATTATTTATTAATATATATTTCTTCCCTTTTTGTAGGACGTGAGCTCGTGTATCGGGATCCCACGGGGGGCCTGTCCATACTCAATATGGCCGATCTAACCACACGCATTCTTATGACCAATTCCACATTTGTGAGTCTAGAAAATATATATTTTATTAATATATTAATATAATTTAATATCACTAACATTATTTAATTATAAATATATTTAAAACCACAGCGCCAACTGAATGCAGAATCATTTCTTGTGGCACCCGACCAGAAATATGTGCTCCTGCAATCGGACACCAATGCAGAGGGTTCCAGGTGGGTTATCCTTGCACTTCAGCTTTAATCACTTAAGATTTACTAATTTAATCAAATATTTAGTTAAATATATTTAAACATGTCTAGAAATTAGATGTAATGACTAACTTCTCCCCTCAGACATCACGTATACGAGGTGCAGACGGCCAACACATTTCCGCTGGGACCAACGGAGAATATAGCGGAGGCACCGCGACTCCAGCATGTGGTTTGGGCGCCAGTCAATCCGCCGGCACCGCCACCACCACCGCCGCCGCCCGGCACCACCATGGTGCCCCTGCCCAGCGGCAGCATTATACTCAATAGCTTGGCGGGAGCGGCCAATGGGCTGGGAGCGGCGGCAGCAGGAGCAAGCGGTACGGGAGCGGGAGCCTCGGCAGGCTCTGGGTCAAATGGCAAGGCCGGTGGTGGCGGTGCTTACTCCCTGAACCAGGCCATCGCCTTTGTCTACCTCAACGATATCTACTACAAGCCCAAGGTGCAGGGTGAACTGGTCTGCAGGATAACACAGACGGGCTCTGGGTCCCCGGAGACAGAGACGCCGGGAAGCGTAATCTTCAACGGCGTGCCCGACTGGACGTATGAGACAGTGCCGGAGCTGGAGAGTCGCCGGAGCAGCATGGAGTTCTCGCCGGATGGCCTCTACCTGGCCTTCCTCAGCTACAACGACAGCGAGGTTAATGAGTACAAGTGGGTTTGGTTTTGCAGATATCTTCAGGGAATACTTAATAATATATACAATATCTATATATATATATAGATACACCTGGATGGGCGACGACATCAAGTACCCGGCGGTGATGAGTCAGCGCTACCCCAAGACCGGCTCCTGCAACCCCAATGTGACCGTGAACGTGGCCAATCTGTCGGTGACCAAGTACATCTTTCCCACGCAGATCAAGCTGCCCGCCGAGCTGGCCAATGGCAGCTATGTGGGCGGCCTCACCTGGGCCTCGGCCAGCGATCTCTCGGTGACGGTGACCAACCGGGAGCAGACCAAGGCCACCACGGTCCTGTGCCGGGCCCCGCACTTCCATTGTCAGGCCGTGCACACCGAGGTGACCATCAACGATGGCTGGGTCCTGCCCGCCGAGCGACCCATCTTCTCCGCCCGCAATCAACAGCAGAAGCCTGGCCAGGCCAAGCAGCAGCAGCAGCAGCAGGTGCTCCAGTATCCCGAGGATGTGCCGGCGGAGGAGCGACTGGTGAACTTCACGGAGGGACAGACCACGCACGAGATCAGCAACGGGGGCTACCTGCTGAAGCGGCTGCCCGTGCGGGACGGCGAGCACGGGCACTACCGCCACGTGGTCTTCATATCCTCGCTGGACCGGCGACCCGTGCCCCTCACCATGGGCCGCTTCGAGGTCACCGAGATCGTGGGCTGGGACGAGCCGCACGAGATTGTCTACTTCATGGCCGCGCCGGAGAAGAGGCCCGGCGAGAGGCACCTCTACAAGATCAACCTCAAGCTGAATGTCACGGAGTCGAACAGGACGTACATCACGTCCACGTCGCCCACCTGTCTCACCTGTGACAACACGGAGGCCACCTACAGGCTGCACCGGGCGAGGATCTCGCAGCGCGGCGATCGCTGGGAGGATATTGTGGCGCGCCTGGAGCCGGATGACTGCCTCTATGACATACCCAAGAACTGTCTCTACAATCGGGTGCAGTTCAGCCGGGACTACAGCTACTATGTGCAGGAGTGCCTGGGTCCCGAGGCGCCCAGTGTGTACCTGGTGGAGACGGCCAGCAATGACAAGATCTATGTCCTGAATGCCGGCGATGTGCTGCGCCATCGACTCTCCCAGCTGGCCGTGCCCCAGATGCGCACCTTCAGCGTGGAGATCCGCCATGGATTCCATGCCCAGGTGCGACTCTTTTTGCCACCCGGCATGAGGGAAGAGGAGGACGTGGCCTTTCCCCTGGTGCTGCATGTGTAGGTCCCCAAGGAAGGATATTTGCAGATAAAATGTTAATTTTCGATTGTTTTCCCTCAGCGACGCCTCGCCGGGATCGCAGCTGGTGACGGAACGCTTCCATGTGGACTGGAACTGGTACTTGGCCAGCCAGCGTAGCTTCATTGTGGCCCAGATCGATGGGCGTGGCAGTGGCTTCCAGGGCGAGCTGCTGCGCACTCAGGTCCATGGCAAGCTGGGCACTGTCGAGGTGGAGGACCAGCTGGGTGTGCTCACGTAAGGAGAACCTAGGTCCCATTGGCTCCACGAAGTCCTAACTTTGGTGGCATCCTTACAGATACTTGCGGGACAACCTAAAGTTCATCGATCCCCTGAGAATCTGCGCCTTTGGCTGGGGCTACGGGGGCTACGCATCGTCCATGATGCTCATCGATGACTCGCAGCAGGTGCTCCAGTGTGCGGTGGCCATCAATCCGATTGTGAACTTTGGCTTCCACTGTGAGTTATCCATGGGCTGAAGCTCTGGGGGATTTGTGTAAACCTTTTCCCTCCTCCCACACACAGACTCCTTCTTCACGGAGCGCTACATACCCCTCAAGGGCGACTACCTGCGAGCGCTGCAGGAGGCGGATCTCACCATGAAGGCCGGCAACATCAAGGGACGCAACCTGATGCTAATGCACGGCACCGCCGACACCTTGGTGCACCAGGAGCACACACTGATGCTGGTGCGGGCCCTGGTGGAGCAGCAGGTGAAGTTCCGGCATCAGGTGTACCCGGACGAGGATCATGCCATCGCCAGGTCACTGAGCCACGTCTACAAGACGATGGAGTGGTACTTCGACGAGTGCTTTGGCCCCGTCGACGACAACGAGTGGGACCCCACGGGTCTGTTTGTGTTCAAGCAATAATTAAGACCCCCCTACGATCCTTACGACGAGGATCCGCTGGCCAATCAGCTCAGCGACATTGACACCGGCCCCGCCGCCAAGTCCGCCGATGCGGACGGGGACGGGGACGGCGACGGCGACGGGGATCCCGATCGCGATCCCGGCAGTAATCTCTCCACGCTGCTCACCGCCACCACGACGAGCGCCTCGCTCTCGGCCCTCGACGAGCTGGATAACCGGCTGCAGGCGCTCGACCTGATCACCTCCTCCACGGCCACCACCCTCAGCAAGGTTGCCGGCAAGCTCTGCAACTACAGCAGCAAGCGGAGGCTCCACCAGTCGGAGGCCACGCTGGCCCAGAAGTCGCGCATCCTGCAGCACTAGACCATCAGGACCTTCCTCCAAAATGTGCGTCCAGCGAGTGTGTGTGCGAGTGTGTGTGTATTTTCACTTTCGCCGAATAATTTTTGGAAATGGAAAAACTTCTTTCAGGCTGTTCTTAATTTATTTATTTAATTTTTTTATATTTATTTCCTTATTTATTTCTAAGCTTATTTAATTGTCTTGTATTTATTTCCTACTTTATGGAGTTAGACGTGTACATCACCAGACGAGTTAATCTAGCCAGGATTATCAAACTATTTCCTGAGTTTTTTGGCTTTTATTTTTACTGACTATATCCTATAGCTGCCATAGGTATAATCAATCCAAATCTGTGAGGTGTTCTAAGGTAATCTAAAGATAATTGCTCAAAAGTCGATATATGCACATAAGGTCACTCTAAAAATCCAGAAGTACCGTTGGAGTTTCGTCAAAATAGGACCGTAACTTTGGCTTCCAGAAGTTCTTCCTTTCTTTTTTGTTTTTTTTTATAATTTAAGTATTTAAATTTTGTTATATTTAAGCTTTAAAATATACAAATTTGCTTATTTAATTTATGTGATATTATCTATAGACCTTAAATGGGGATACTAATTTAGAAGTTAAGTATCCACAATTAATATTTTCAAGAATTCAAAACTTAATGAAGAAATTTTTTGAATATAAAAGTGGAATTCATTTTTTTTTTTGTCTGCTTTTTAAGTAATTAATTAAATAATTAAGTTACCTTTAAAAAATTAAATTAAATTAAATATAGTTAAATCCATTAGCGTCATTTAATGTCAATTGATTGGTTAACATTTTGTATTTATTTAGTTTGAAATATTTGTTTTGTTACCTTTTTTAAAAATTCCGGGAATATAAATATTGTTTACTAATTTATATTTTATGTTTTGACAAGTCTTAAAATTAATTTATATTTAGTTAAGAGAGCTGACCCTAAAAATACCTTTTTTTTTTGGCTTCCAACCCAATAACCATTTTAAGGACTTAAACTAGTTTCCGACCTACAAAAGCATTTACAGAAATTGACATGGAGTACCAGGTACCACATAGTCGTTATTGTTTTATTTAAATATATTTTTTTTTTTATATGATTTGCTGGCGAAAATCGAGTGTGTGTGTGTGTGTGTGTGCGTGTGTGTGGGTGTAAATGGGAATCCGCAGAAAGCAGGGCCTGAGGGATACGGAAACAAACAAAGCAAGGTGATTCATTTATGCGACTGATTATTAACATATGTATATGTATTAAATAATTAACCAAACCAAACCATTGTGCGAGGGAGGGTGGCAACACGAGAGGGGAGATAATGTCGATAGCGTCGATAATGTCGATAACGTCGATAAAGTCGATAACGTCCTTGCCGTAAGGAGAAATGTAGGGGATAAACCTAATTGCTAAATGCAAGCTAAGAAGCATTCAGACAAACAAAATGTAATTCGTTTAAGCCTCATTGTTGTTTCTTTACGTGTTCGTTTGGATACTCGTATTGTGTGTGTATGTGTGTGCCTGTGCGAGCGAGTGTGCGTGTGCCTGTGTATAAACATATAGTTATAATTGACTGAACGTTATTTTTTTGTGTATATATTAACGATTAAATTTTAAAAACCACGCCGAATCACATTGAAACGAGTAAAAACCATGTCCGAAGAGAGCAGAAAATAATATCTTAGTCACAGTTTGCGAATAGTTAAAGTCAGAGAAACAAAAACGAACATAAAAACCGATAACAGAAAAACCAAACTATCGAAAATGTCGAGAAAACCTATCGAGAAACCATCGATAAGCCAGCTTATTCCATTTAGCCGTTGGTGTACATGAATGTTTGTGATAGTCGAGAGTAGGCGACTATAAAATACCCTGTACTCCACCCGAATCGCTTACCATTAAACCCCAAACGTACATATATATACACGATAAACGATTAACGATTAACGATAAACAACAACTAGGTAGAACCTTCTCTCGGAAAACACTTGCATTGTGCAAAAGCTTTAAACTTCATATCCACATTGGAGTAGCGCCAACGTTGAATGCGTGGATACAGGGTATTTCCAGGTGTCTAGAATGTAAACCCGACCTAATTTTAAATATATATATATAAATATATAGAGAATGGTTTATGAAGCGACAAGGCCGAAGCGGAAGCGGAAGCGGAGTAGATTGTGCCACACAGAAGACAAGTCCCAGGCTTGGACTCACCCCATCCGGGGAATATATGTGCGGAGAACGACATGAAAAAAAAAAACAAAAATGGCAAACATTTTTTTTAAATTTTTTTACCATTAACATTAAAGGGGAACGAACGAAGAAGCAGCGCGAAAGCCGTTTAATGAAATTTGCATGATTGTCAAAAAAAAAACAAAGCCTAAGTGTCAAAATGTTGCGTCAATAAGGGAAGATGGAATTTTATTGTAGTCGGGGGGGTGGCGCGCCTCCAGGAACAATAACTAATGAACCCCCTACTTCGAGGTCCCTCGATAACTAAGGACTCCCCAATAAAAACCTTATAGTCAAGCTTTAAATGTTGTACACAAAAAGGGGGGGGCCCAGCCAGTGGGAGAGCCACTCATTGAAGACCCAAGTTAACTAAACCAAAAACCAAAAACCAAAAACCAAACCCAACTGCAAGAGAAAACCAAAAAAGAGAGCCCAGACAGACCCAAGAATAAATAAATATTAAACTTAACTAAACGAAAACAAAAACAAAAAACCAAAAACACATATTTATAAATGTTTGAAACAAGAATTATATAAAAAACAAAAAAACAAAAAACTAAAAGAAAAATATATATGTAATTGTACTATGACAGAATTTTATGTATTCCAAGCTACCAAAGCGAAAAGCCCATTAACTACGTTGAAGGAACCAACCAAATGTAAACGCAAAGCTAACAACCGATACAAATCGAAACCGACAAAACTCTATACACTCTCTACACTCATTTCCATAAAGTACAAAGGAGACGAAGGAGCAACACTCAACACATATTCACTCAGTTACGCCGCATTGGGCCCAGCAGGACCAAAAACTGGACAGTGTTTAGGCCTTTTGTTCGGTCATTTCAAAAAGTGACCACCAGCCAACCCCACAAAGTGATTTGGTTTCAAGACAGCAACATCTCAAACGAATACTACGAAGACACTACGGATCAAGTACTCGAACCAGAACCGAACTCAAATGTATTTAGCGAGTAAACAGCAGAACTATGTATTTCCGAAAACAAAAACAAACAAAACAAAAACCAAGCCACAAGTAAACCAACAAAGAGATCTAAACCAACTAAAACCAAAAAACAAAAACAAAAAACCATAAAAGCGAAACAATAAAGACCTTTTTGTGTGTATGCAAATTAAAATAAAACACACACCTTGTTTCAATTACTTCGATTGAGAAGAAATGTATTTATACACGCCGTCGATTTCACTATCTGTTGTCTTCGAGCTTGCGTGAAATATTGCCCTTAACTTTCTGAGATTTGGGGTGAACAGATTACGATAATTATGCTGATAAACAAAACCATATTTCAGCAACGAAATAACCATTAAAAGTAGTAGTGGTCCCGCCGCATTATTTCATCTTCCATAGAAAGTTGACGAGGCAAAAGACCGCAAAGATTAGTCCACATAGAAGCACCATCTTCTCGTCCACCCAAGCCCCGACGATGAGGAGCTGCTTGTCGATCCTCCTCCGCACTAAGATCATCTTGTTGCAGATCTGGGCGAGCATCAAGCCATTCTGCATCTGCACATGCTCTTCGAGCTGCGATCGCTCCAGGAACTTGCGGAAGCCCTCGAAGCTCTGTTTCATTGCCTTGACAAACATCCCCAATAGCACGGTATCCGAGATGACGCCCTGGCCATGGCATCTCCTCAGCTCCTCGAGCAGTGCCTTGTTGTCCACCAGCGAGCGCACAAGGTCCATCGCCATCTGTTCTGCCTTCTTGGGATTGAGCAAGCGAATCACTATGTGCTCCAGGTTAATCGCCTTCATCGGTGACTGAGGTGCACTGGCGCGGACCATGCGCAGACAATCTTCGTACCTGCCGTGGCGCATACAGTTGATCACAGCCCTGGCCAGGCTGTGATGGTCATCATCGAGCTCGATTGGCATGGCGAACCGAAAGTGGAAAAACTTTTAGAAAAACTGTACAAAAATTTGATTTTTAGTATACGAAATATATGTATATGTTTCTCGTTGGAGAGATGAAAATGGACTGAATATGTTGGGATTGAGTCCCAGGCAGGTTGAGATCTATAGTCACATGGCCTACGTGGCCCATTCGAGCCTGTTTTGGCCATAGATTTCATAGAAAAAACGGAGTATGTCAAGAGTCGACAAAAGAGAAACTTTTTGTATTTATCTCCCTCTTTTTATTTGTTTATGTTTTCTTCTTTTCTCTAAGGATACTTTAAATATTATAAAGGTTATATTATAATAATTATATATATAATATAATTATAATTAGAGGTAACATAATTCAAGAAGGACACATAGACTTTCTCTTTTTAATATTTTCTCTTACAAATATGAATTTCGATTTATTTTATGTTACAAAAATGTTTCATTTATTTTATTCCTAAATATAAATAAATGGAACATACTCGTACATAATACTATTTACAAATTGTAATTTATTTACAATTACTCAATATTGCATAAGTCACAATATTAAAATTTTATGATGAAATTGGCGAAGGGTTAACTGTTTGTAATTAAGTAAGGTAAGTAAGGTAAGAAATACATACATTCCTAAATATATGAAAACTTTATGTATGCGATGCAGTTAAATTCATGTATTGATATTAATAATAATAATAGTATACTAAGAAAGGGAGCAAGAGAAAGCAGAATAGAACGTTTATCAGTACCTGCATGATATAACTATTACAAGGTAGTTCATTCAGCTTTGTTAAGTACTCTTTATTTTCTCCCGGAAGAGATAGCAATGGAACGACTAAACGAAAATAGTACCCAGAAAAAAGGCAGCTCTCTTGAATAGACTACCTTATAAAGTTATGTCATGATTACTTACAAGAAAAGGCAACGAGAGAAGAGAGAGAGGACTACCTTACTCCAAACGTCAAAAATGCATGGTAAACTTAGAGTACATATATGGAATTATCATAAAAATAAGGAACTAAAACGAAAGATTAAGAAAAAGTATCCTTGCTTTAGTGGTACTCGATATTTGTGGTTTGCCGAGATACATTATGCATGGGTACAATTTTGTTTTATTTTGAATCAGTTAATTAAAATCTTTACACGGAGACCCTGACCTTGTGATCAACGTGAGGTGCGGGAGGTACGCGAAGAACGTGACGGTGTCCTGGCTTGGCGATCCCTCGGGAGCGCAGGCACCCGAACGAGGTGGCCATCGTTGTCGCATTCCATCTGGAACAGGGCCAGGGCTTCGCGCGTCTGCTCCACGGATACGCTGGGCGGTCGCTTGGTGACCTGCTTCACGCCATAGTAGATCATCACCACAATGGTGGCCAGGGATATGGCGAGGGCGCCGCGGCTGGAGAGGCTTCTCAGCAGTATGGACTCGCTGTGGCGCATATCGTCCAGCCAGTGGCAGGCACTGATCGCCGTGCAGGCAAAGATTGTGCCCAGCACGAGGGGCCAGCGAAAGGGGCGCGGTCTGGTGGCGGCGGCCAGCTCCATTAGGCGGCGCTCGAAGGCCTTCAGGTCCTCCAACTCCTGGTCCTCCGACAGGGTATCCGCCGACATCTCTGGTCCCTTCTGATTGTCTGCGGGATCAACTTGAGGCTCAGGGAGACGGTCCAGCTGGATACCTGAAATTGTATCGGAGCCCTCGTCGTCTTCGTCGATATTGGCGTTGGAGTTGGAGTCCCTTGGCTGATTCCCTTTGGGGGAGTACATACCGCAGAGAACTTCCCGCCGCAAAAGTCTATAAAGTAAAAAAGAAATCGAATACTGAATTGTGAAAGCTCAAGGCAAGACTTGGGGCTTTGATTTTGATGGAAAAGTATAAGTTCTGAGATATTTGGGATCTTGGTTTAGGTTAGGTATGTGTTTCATATTCTAGTTCATGGTTTCATTTTGAAGCAAGTAGGCCTTGGATTCTAACTTAAAATTTAAAAAATAAATCAATAATGTTTTCTGTATATAAGAAATTGCAATATAAATTATCCGCGGCTTTCTAATAATTTATTCAGTCATCGAACACTTGCAGTCCAAATGCAGGGAGCTGGCCTCGGAAGAGGAGTTTAAATAGTAGTTGGTTGAGGTGAAGATGACCAACAGTAGACGAAGGTGAAGTTAAGGGACTGGACAGCAGTCCGTATAGGCCATCACATCAACGCAGATCATCTATCTGAGCAGCAAAATATTAAGATAACGGAGTTGGAAACGCAAAGGAATGCTGCACTTGTGGCTGCCGACCATTGAATACCCTATTTCATATATACAAATAATTACAATGCATTTTCCTATTGTATTTTTGATTAAGACTTTATTAAATAGTAAAGAATTAAATAGTAAGAAATAAATAAATAAATAAAATAAATAGTATGAAATATAAATATGACAATGAAATTTTGCAGGGTATATCACAGCTTGAAAGGCCTTGTCCCCAAAATGCAGATTGCATGCGGATCAGGCTTAAAGCGTAATCGAGAGAACATCTCTGTTCGGCACTCTTCCATTGCGCTCTCGCAGTGTTCGCTCTCTTAGATCATTTGCACATATGGAATATGTACTTATAATACATATATGTATGTGTGGGTGCCCTCCTATCAAGGCATAAATACGGTAGTCTCTTTCTGTTTCTCATTCACCCTTTGGGGCAAAGTAGGCGCATGATAGAATTATGTATGTTAGCCCCATGAGAGCTGCTCTCTTTTGAGCCCCATATGCTCAGTCGTTCGCCTGCTGATACGACTACCCCACGGCAGAGTAATAAGAAGGTACTCCCGTCGAGAGAGCCGCTCTCTTTTGAGGTACACTATTTGTGCTGTCGTTCGCTTGCTATCTCTTTCTAGCGTATGTCTCTGAATATACTTATTTAGAGTCCTCAACGTCGCTGACGGGAGTACCTTCTTATTACTCTGCCATGGACTACCCTATCTACCATGAAGCCATGATCTCAAAAGCAACAAGAGAATTGTTTTAAGCTTTGCATTTTTGCTCTCTTGGCAAAAAAATGCGATCTGTTGTGGGAACAATTAATAATAAAAAATAAAACATTGATTTATATTTTGCTTCATAGGTTTTTAATTGCATCGCCGAAAGGGTTTTTTTTATTACAATAGTAATAAAAAGTAGAAAGTATATTGATATGAGCATAAAAACCATATAAAAACTGCTCAATAATCATATTTTTTAGTTTATATTCCGCCGCTCGCTCTTCCTTCTTAGACCAGGTCGCCAGGGATTAATGGCATCTTCGAATTGTTATTGTTGTTATTGCTGTTATTGTTGTTATTGGTATTATTGTTGTTATTGTTTTTGATGTTATCGTTGTTGCTGTTGCTGCTGTGGTTGCTGCTATGCTATAACTAATTTCTTGTTAGTTATTATTGATGTTGTAATTATTGATATTGTTGTTAGTATTGTTATTGTTGTTGTTGTTAATACCATGGTTATTATTGTTATTGCCATCGCCATTGTCATTGTCATTTTCCACACGGATCCTGCAAGGATGAAGAAGAGCAATTAATTGCAATTCTGCAACACCCCCTAGGTGCCCACACTTACTTATCGGCGATAGTGGACATTATATTAAATTTATTGTCGATCGACAGCTTATGGTCCTCATATAGCTTGGGCACGGTAAATACGAAAACGAATGCTGTGCAAATGAGGGACCCCATTAATCGGATATCAAGGGAGCTCTTCGCCAGGGGACTTACCCAGGATAAGCATAGTCATGCCATTGATCAGGCTGCCAAAAACGGTTAACGAAAACAGAGAAATGCCAAAGTGGGTCGATTCAAAAACGTCATCGAATAGAAACAGATTCTTCAAATATGTCATCAGGTTGTTAATGGACTTCACAGCCACCCCGGCGATGCGCTGCACCCGCTCCTCGGACAGCGTCAGATCCAGATGTTGAAGCTCACTGAAGGGCGGCACTTCAATCCGTGGATCCTCGGACAGGGCCTGCATAACGGCCACGTACAGACGGTAGCCCAGGGATCCCAGCATTATGATCAGCAGCAAGAGGGGCACCATGCATATGAAGGAGATGTGGGCGAGGGCCAAAAGGGTGATCAGGCCAAGGGCAAAAACAATGCCAGATACGATCGGGTCACGCCAGTAGATGAGGCTCTCCACGCGCGGATGCAAGCGCTCGGGCTGGAACAAGGTGTTCCATTCGTATTTGCGTCCACGCTTCTTTTGTCCCTTGAACAACTGCAATTGGTTATCTTCCTGGGCCGGCTCCGGCTCCTCAGCCTCCTCCCCTGCCATAGCAGTGGCCGATCCATTGGTCATTTCGGGGGCCAATTCAGTAGCCAATTTCGGGGCTACAGTGGGAGTCCCAGCAGGGGAAAATCCAGGGGCCAAAGCATAGGCCAAGGCAGAGGCCAAGGCAGAGTCCAAGGCCGAAGATTCAGCTGATGGGAGTCAGGGCAAATCCTCAACAAGGGCATTACCCAAAGGGGCCACACAACATCCTTACCTAGTGGAGGCTCAATGGCGTCCAAGTAAATGGACTCCCCAAATGTGTCCTCCTTCTCCGGGGTTTCCTTTACATATTTCGGAAACATTTTTCACGCAAAAGCACAAATATTTTTTTGTTTTGTTTTCGAAAAATAAAATTGGAAACTTTTCTTTACAAAATTTTGTTAGAAATAAAATTTTAGAATATTTTTTTTTGATTGTTCACTTTTTAGAACTGACTTCCTTGCTCGTTCCGTAAGCAATGACTGGAATACGATACGACGGGGGGTACGATAGAGAAAGTGAGTGAAAGAAAAGGCAAGGCTTGCTTGGGAACAGGAATTCAACGAAAAATTGGTCCAAAAAAAGTTGGCCAGGAGAACTAGATCAGTATTAGAGATACAGGAAATTTTCTATGATATATTAAAGTTTTTCTTGACTAATAATCTAAGCAAACGCCTTGAAATTCGCAGATTTGGGAACGCCATCTGTGGCTCAGCTTGGCGCAGGACTCCGGCTAGCAGGCAAACGAACCAGCGGTGGAAAAGCTTTGGTAGGAAAATTTATCCAATTCCAGATCCCAGATTCCAGCTTTTCCCTCCCTCCTCCGGGCAGCCACCACCACTTCCGGCAGCCAACGAAGGCAACTTCCTGTCGGTCGGCCTGTACGTTTGTACGTTTGGTTTTCCCATGGTTTTCCCATCAATTGCCCCCTTTTTCCATTTTCCCTTTCCAGCGCTCTATGGCCGATCGTTTTGCAATTTTCGTTTCGCATTTCCGCCGTGAACTGCGCGTTTCTCGGCCAACGGAAGCGGGCCAAAAACGCGGGTGGGGAGAGGTGAGGGGCATTATTGCCGCGGCCAAATTCAATACGAAACCTAGGTCCAAAAAAAGGGGGCCTGCAGAGCGTATCAAACGCCCTGCTGACCACATTTGGACAGCTCGCACAGCTCGCCAGCTCGGATGGCCAAGTGCCAGAAGCCCAAAAAGCTAGCGACGTGCGCATTCCGAAGCGAATCCGAGCCGATCCCCGCCAGAGTTCGCCTCCGCCTCCATTCAAGTGCCGCAACTCGTGGCGCTATTTTTGATTCATTGAGCAATTGGCCATCACGTCCCCAGCAATAGCCTATTAATTACCGACACCGCCGGGCACAGCGAGTGTGTCTATATAGTATCTGGCATCTAGTAGTATCTAGTATCTAGTATCTGCATCTGGTATCTGGTATCTGGTATATCGTATCCAGTCAGCTGGAGAGATGCCTGCTCTTCCGGCTCTAATGGCCACTTCCTTCCGCCTCTGTTTTTTTTTTACGATCTCGAGTGCATCGCGAGCAGCTGCTGCTGCAAGGCAGCCGCCTCTTCCGTTGCGCGTCATGTTCCCCCCGATTGGTGCCTGGAACACTGAAAAAAATAATTCATTGGAATATCAATATTGCAACTCATATAAGGAATGTTATACCTCAACAGATTTTAAATTATATTAAAACTAATTAAACAATTAAAGGCATTAATAAGCAATTCCCTTTCTGGGAATTAATAGATATATTCATTTGTGTCTTTAAGATACCCATTTCCCATTTAAAAGGCAATTTCCCCGAGTGTTCTCCTGCTGCCCTGTTGGATTTTTAAAAATACCACAAATGGGTTTGGCATGTGCCACAGCATCTTGGCATCACTTCGCAGCTGGGAAACTGGGAAACTGGGAAGCTGGGAAGCTGGGAAGCTGGAAAACTGAAATCGGAACTGACGGCGCCAGCGGAAAATCTTTGGAGTGTTGGGCCTGAAAGCGGATATCCATTTGGATCACTTTATTACTTTATTACTGAGCTATTGAGGATGCGCTCTGGGGCAGGCAGGAGATTGTGATGAAGTTAGATCAAAGCAGCCAGCAATGCGGCTTAGGCTATGAGTTCTCTTCGATACAGATCAAAAATCAAACTTGTATTTAGAGGGAAAACGAAATCACTGAATCACCAGGTTATTTATTAACCATTTAATGTAAAATCTTCACTAATTTCCACTCAGAAAAAAGAGATATAAGCCCTATATGTGAGGATGGCAAACAATATTTATATATCTATGTTTGAGTGATTAATAAATATTATGTTTGATGTATCATACCAATTTCCAATTAAGTTTTAAATATGTTTTAAATATAATCAATAAAAAAGACAACAAAATAAGTAAGATAAGAGATTTTTTTCGATAGTATTGATGTTTTAAATTTAAATAAGATATTTTCTGTATTTAAAATTTTGATAAAACAAACTAAAGGCAATTATTGTCAATAACATTGATAAAATAAATATTTAAACATTGATTGCTATATTTATAGATATTGAAATTTGAATATACATAACTATATTATTTTATAATATGGTATTCAGCGCGATATTGTTGTCAATAGTATAGATATTTTAACGATAAATACTATAATTTAAATATTAAAGAAAACTTCAATATATGAAACGATATTTTCGGTTTTATATTCAGCGCAATATGTTTGTCGATATATCATATCCTTTGTTAGGTGTTAAAGTTAACACAAATTTGGATTAGTTGATCGGTTAATAAAAGATTTTACTTCAAAGATCAGGTAAGGTCCGAGAAATCGAAATGTTTGGCTAACAATAATGTTTAATTAAATATTTAATTAATAAAGGTGTTCGCAGGCATCCCAAATATCTGTTTAAATAATTCATAAGAGGCTTCAGTTATACCCACCTATATGTAAGGAATAGCTCCGTAAAAGACATACATACATAGATCAATATATCAATGTATATCGAAAAATAAAGTAACACTTTAGATCATAATATTATTATATCCAAGAAATCAATATTGTTAGATGTAAAATGTAAGACGATAGTTTTAGGGATACTCTGTAAGATCAGTTGGTTTGCATACTCAAAGCTCACAATAATCAATATATTTCAAAGCTATTCTGTAGCTAAAAGATCAATAAACATTTAACTATAAATGATAACTAACTAGCTCCTTGAGGTGAAAATTTCAAAATAACTTTTCCCCCTTAAGCTGCCGCCCATTAGGGCCACCAGACTCTGAACTCTTCGCTCGCCTGGCTTCTGCCTATGCTCGTTGCCTGTTGCTAATTTATGCCACGTCGCGGCTAATTAATTTCTGCTGCTGGCCAGGCCATCAAGCTCATGGCTGGGACGGAATCCAGCAATCTCCAATCAGAAACTCCCGCGATTCGTGAGCGGAATGGCCAATGGATTGGTTGCTGGCCTGGCTGGCCCGGCTGCCTGGCTGATCGGGGACTGGGGGGATCGGCTTTTCATTGGAAATGTTTTGCTCGTTCGCTCAGTCGGATTTCATTGGGAATTAGAGGCGGCAATAATGGCGAACACATTGTTGTAATTTAGCAGGCAATCGTTTAAGATTGTGTAACTGCAAAACAAGCAGCATTAATAAATGCAAAAAGGCATTCGCAGTCCGTCGTCCGGTCGCTGGCCATTTTCAATGTTAACTTGGAGACAATTCTCGTAAAATGCAAATGCGAAATGAAAAATGCACCCAACGCTCTCGCGAGCAGGCGGCGGAGGATGGGGTAAGCGGACTGCCTCTGGCTCTGCCTCCGCCTCTGCCTATTTCCATTTTCATTTTCATTTCCACTGAAAAGACTGAAAGACTGAAAGACGTTTCCTGGCCCGCGTTTGCCGTTCCCATTAGTTGTGTGTGTGTGCGTCCCCCTTTCCTCCCGGAGAGATCTCCTCCGACATGCAATTAGGCATTCATCTACATGTGTTTGGCTGCATCCAGGGAGCCATCTTCTCCGGCGGCGACACTTTCATTACGATGCTGTGACCGTAGACACTGTGGTGCCAGTTCAATCTTAGAGATACTTTTTCTCCAGAAGCTATGGAAGCTAGGAGATCTAGGGAGCTTTGTAAGAATGCAATGCTTACTAATGATCAGAGTTTGCTAATGATGTTTGTCGTTTTACTCTTCTATTCTCTGTTCGGTCTCTTGAGGCCTCCTGTTTTGCGGCATACATATATGTAGGTATGTGTGTGCCCTATGGCTCTCTTCCTCTCTCATGCAACACAAAGTTTTGGAGAGAGGATTGTGCAGCTAAGCTCTCTAAGAGAGCTTTAAATTGTGTCTCTCCCAATACAGTTAAGCATTATCACACAACAGAAGCAAAACAACCGATGCAACTGTAAAGAAGATTCTGTTTTAGTTCCATTCTACGAGCTCTGATCATGCTACAAAAGCAAACCAAGAGCTTGAATATTTGTTTCCTCAATTAAAAAATAAAATAAATAAAATAATAAAGCTAATATGCGATTTTCAGACAGAACCCCAAAGGAAGAGACACCCAAAAACCAACCCAAAAACCAACCTTGTATATTCATAGAACTTTTTATTCTCGTTGCACACTGCTATGTAGCACTTAGAACATAAACATTTCTCCCTAACATTATAGTTATTTATTAATTAATCGTTATTATAAGTTGGGTTTTTTCTAACATAAGCGTTACAATTAATTCGATTTTAAGCCGGGAAAATGCTCTCTCTCTCTCTCGATCAAGAAATATTTTAGCTTTTAACTTGGTTACAAGTGTGTGTTGTGTGTGTTGGGTGTGTGGTGTGTGTTAACAATACGCGCCTCTATATAAGGTCCATATATAGTAGCTGATATGCTGCCGATATTGCCTGGCTTTGGCTCTCGTTACGTTCTCGTTCTCGTTCGGTTACGTTCTCGTCACGTAACGTTCGCGTTCGCGTTCGCGTTCGCGTTCGTATAATTCGCCTTAGTATTTACATTAAGTAGAAAAATTGTTAATCATATATGTATATATAATTATAGTCATATCATAATCATTGCCTCCTCCTCCTCCTCGCACATCCCCCTGCCTATGTACAAAACACCGCCTCGATGGGGGATTCCCCCTTAGCTACAAACAAGTCAACATAACGATTGAGTTAAATAGTAGGATGACAAAAAAAAAAATGGTCGTAATAGTTAGAATAAGATTAATAATATAATATACGCATATAATATATATATATATATTTATAAAAAATAATAATAGTTTCGGTCCCCCCCTTCCCCGTCTCCTTTTAAGCGGCTGTTTTTGTACAAAGTGTTTGTTATATCTCGTCCTTCCTTCCGGTGTTGTGTGGCTCCTTGCTCCCCCCAGCTTAGTCCTTAAGTATGCCTAGGCTTAGTTCTTGCGGAAGCCCATGCCCACGCCATGCCCGAAGCCGCCAGGTGGCACATTGCTCTCCTCGATGTACACGTTGCCCGGCTGGAGTGCCTTGAGGATGCGTCGCTCCTGGTGCTTGCCTCGCTTCTCTGCAAAAAGGGAAAGGAAAGCAAAGGCGGAGAATGAGTATCGGAGATTTGGAGATTTCCTGAGGCAACCCTTAACCGGACACAGTCATGGCTAGTCAAAGGCAAAAGGGCCTGCAAAATCCCATTAGTTCTATGCTAATTTCCCGCCCATCCCTCTCCACGAGGCTCCTCCCCCAAGGAGCCTGCGTCGAGCCGTCGTGCCTGTGTCCCGCTGCGAGTGGCTTCCCTGCCGCGCACAGCCACTTCTTCAAGTGGCCCATGGAATCGTTGCCCTTTTGTGGGCATCTGGAGTTCACTTACCAGGCAGCAGCACGTGTTGCGGCTGGAAGATACCCGACTGAGTCGCCGCTGACGCCGCCGCTGCATGCGAGGCGGCCACTGACGCCGAGGTGGCCGCCGTCACCATGGCCGAGCTGGGCAGTCCCCGCAAGGCGTCCGCATTGCCAATGAAGAATGTGCCGCCGTCCAGGCTCTGAACCTCGGCCAGTTTGGCCATCAGCTTGGTCGACAGCTCCTCCACATCTGCAAGGAGAAAAGGGAAGGATTTAGTTGGGAATATTTTCTGTTTTTCTCTGAGAAGTTGGAGCTTGAATAGGACAAGGATTTTTGGTTACAAAGGTGTAGGCAAGTCCCTGACATCAATGAGTGTTGGTGGGACACAGGGAAAGACAACAAGTTAGAACCCTGCCAGAACCAAAGCTAGAACCAAGGCTGGAACCAAGGCTGGAACCAAGGCTAGAACCAAGGCTGGAACCAAGCCAAAACCCAACAGAACCGAGATTAAAACCAAGTCAAAAGCGCAGTCAAAACCAAGACTGGAACCCAGCCAGAACCAAGGCTAGAACTAAGACAGAACCCAGCCAGAACCAAGGCTAAAACCAAACCAAAACCTTGCCAAAACCAAGTCAGAACCTAGCCAGGACCAAGCCTATAACCAAGCCAAAACCCAGTCAGAACCAAGGCTGGAACCAAGGCAGAATCATGTGAGAACCAAGGCTGGAACCAAGCCAAAACTCAGCCATAACCAAGGCAAGAACCCAGGCTAGAAAGAAGTCAGAACCCTTCCAAAACCAAGGCTAGAACCCCTCCAAAACCAAGTCAAAACCCAGCCAAAAGCCAGCCACAACCCCGAGCATATTTGTTGGCAGAAAAAGGGCCTTCTGATTTCGATTTAAGATTTCAAATTTCGGCCATCCGATCGATGTGTTTATTGGCTGCCACAGGAAACCGCTCCGGCCGAGTTGCGAATTGTAAACAAGAGGCGCCGCCCGACGATCGAGGCCAGCGGCAGCAGCACCAGCGGCAGCGGCAGATAATTTATCATTTATTTATAAACTGCGGCGGCAGCGTCGAGGAAAACGAAGAAACACAAAAAAAAAAAAAAAAGGAAAACAAAAAACACCAATGAAAATGAAAATGAAAATTAAGTTCCATTGCCCAAGAGAGATGCCGCCGCCGCCGCCGTCGTCGTCGGCCTGATGTGCGTCTTCTTCTCGTCCATCGTTCATCGCCTTTTATTATAAACAATCGTTGGCAGAAGGCAGCGCGAACAATAAAATCTCTTGGAAATAGAAATAAAAACAATGGCGCAAAAGGAAAGCCAGGCCACGCCACGCCACGCCGCGCCACGCAGCAGTTTTCCAATTTTTCCGATATACCAATGAGTTTTTCCAATTTTCAAATTTGCGCAGTTCAATTGGATTCGAGTTTTGTTTTCTTTTTATGCCCCTCCCTCCCCTGCTTAGGCCATTTTCCGGCCATATGTGCAATCTCTTTTCGCTGAGCTTTAAAGAGGTGTGCCCCGCCCTGAGTTTTCCTTGGAAAATCAAAGTCCAGGAAGCCAAAGAGTTTCATGAATTGACCCGGACTCCCAAAGTGGGACACAAGAGGTGGAGGAGGAGTAGGAGGAGCTGGAGGAGCTGGAATCGGCGGCAGCCTGAAGCCAATGTTGCACAGATCTGCCAATCTTCGGGAGCCATCTTCCACGAGCTATTTATGGAAATGGGCGCGAAAAAAGAACATTGAGTGGAAAGGGAAAATATACGAGCTGCAACATTTTCTCCAACTGTGCGGGGTTTCTCCTCCAGCTGCTCCTCCTGCTCCTCCTGCTTCTCCTGCCTTCTCCTGCTGCTCCTACTCCTCCTGCCTTCTCCAGCTCCTCCTGCTTCTCCTGCTCCTCCTGCTTCTCCTGCTCCTCCTGCCTTCTCCAGCTCCTCCTGCTTCTCCTGCTCCTCCTGCTTCTCCTGCTCCTCCTGCTGCTCCAGCTCCTCCTGCTCCTCCTGCTCCTCCTGCTTCTCCTGCTGCTCCTGCTCCTCCTTCTCCTCCTGCCTTCTTCCTGCGATCTCTGCTGGTAAATTTATCGCCCTGCCCTGCCTGTGCGGATTCCTCTGCCAAGTTGAAGGAAGCCATGAGCCATATGAGCGCGTGCCAAATTGCAGATACCCTTGGGGAAAGGGGACCAGGAGATGGCTCTGCTCGGGAGGCTGGATGCAGGGGGACCAGGGCATGCAATCCCGCGATTGTCAATGATGCGCTTGAACGACCAAGGAAAGTGTTGCCTGCAGCGGGAATACACACAGTTTCCTGCAGTTCCTCACTCCGGCAGCTGGTCGATGTTCAATCATTCCCGATATATATACACACACACACATATATTCTATATATATATATAGAGGTATATGGGTATTTATAGAACCCTGCTCCGGGCGGAAGCAGTGTGTGTGTGCGAGGGGAAACTCCGCCTCAAGTGCATGGGATGGGATCCCCCCAGCTCTGCCCCTTTTTACCGACGCTGTCACAGCATTTAACATTTAAATCTGTCGATGATCGCCAGCGAGTTGGGTTACACAGAAACACACAAATCAGAAAACATAAAACACACACTGAAAATGCATCCCTCTTCCGGGCATTTCCTGCCGTCGCCGCCGCCGTTGGGAAAACATGTTTTTCCCCCAAAAATGCTGCCTTGTGTGACATGATTTCGGAATTTCGACAAACATCCGCTTGTCCTTGAGTTTGGCAGGGGGGACTTGGAACGCGGCTACCTGGCCGCGAAGATTCACTTCCGGCTGTGCAAGTGGCGTGGGCCTCTTCGCACTTTCCACAGTTTTCCCAGCTCTCCGCCCCCGCCTCCGCCTCCGCCTCCACCCCTCTCTGTTTTTAGAGTTTCCTCGCCTCAGCTGCAGCGCCATAAATTTTCCACGCTGGACATGGTACGTGGGATGGGACGTTGACACGCCCTGAATTATGATTACAGGCAACATGGAGAGAGAATCCCTATCAAAACAGGGCATAAATCAGTGTGGGATGAGCTAGAGAGTCCCTTTGCACAGGCACAGGCATCACCAGACGCAGCGATCTAGGCTTTGGAAAGGTTAGAGCTCTAAAGAGCTGAGGTCTTTTTAGGGAAGATCTAAATAGTTTTAAACTATGTATCTTATTACCATTAAAGGAGGTCTTACTATACTTTCATTAGGGATCTCAGAATATAATGATATATTGTTATTTAAGGCGAAGGTCGATATATAAATCTATATTTTAGCATCTCGATAAAGTGATGTTATGGTTAATATATCAAAATTGTATCAAAGAGCGGACTAAATTTATTTAAAGAGATGATTTTTGGAAATAAATAAATTAAACCAAGAGGTTCATAAAAATTTAGTTTTTAAAGATATTTTAAATATTTCCTAATAAATATATAAATAAATATATATATTTTAAATATGGAAAAAAACGATAAATAAATAAATAACATTGTACAATTATATGTATGCAAAAATAATAATAATTAGTTAGTTAATTATGTAGTTTTCCTGATAACTTTTCGATAAAATCGATATTATAATGTAAAATTCGATATTTTTCGATGTTTTAAATATTGATAATTTTTCAATAATATCGATATTTTAATTTATAATTCAATATTTTTCGATATATCAAAATTTGATATATAAAACATTAAAATATTTTCGATATGGTATAGAGGGCGATATATTTTTCGATATATAATATATCATATACCTATATATAATATATATATATATATCAAATATATATAATTAATCATTTTTCTTTTAATATATGTATATTCATCCCTAATCCTATGGCTTCCTTAGAGGCAAGGGCCTACAGACTTGGGTTAGTTACCCTTCCAGTTTAGTTTTTTCTTTTTTTTTGCTTTCGTTCCTGCTGCCTGCCACATGTGGCCCGGGTCTGGGAGCAGTCCTGCCCGGATTGAAGAGCAAAAGAGATAGAGATAGAGAGCGAGAGATCCCTTCCCCTTGGCTGTGTGGGATATGCTCCATTTGAGCGGAGCAGCTCCCGCTCCTTTTCGGCTCTGGCCCATGTTTCGGTCAAGTTCTACACGCGGGATCCGCGGATGCACAGTGCCTGCCAAGTGAGTGCGCGCTCCTCCTTCTCCTCCGCTCCCCCATTTGGCATGCAAATGGCATTGCCAAGCGCTGCCAAATATTTGGACGTTTCGTTCTACTTTGGCACAACGAACGCCAACGAACGTTCCAGGCTCTTTAATATGCCCTGGAGGCAGGCGATCATGGTGGCTCGTGCAGCTATTCTGCGCTGGCTCTGGCGACGCAGACGGAGACGGAGGCCCGAGGCCAAGACCGAGACCGAGACCTCTTTGGCGATGCCGTGCAGAGATTCCCATACATCAAAGTGTCGTGTTCTGGGCCCGTCGTCCGTCGTCCGTCGCCTTATAAATATGTATGCCTTGGGCTGCCACTGATCAGGGGCCCTCGGCTTAGGGCCGGGATCAATCAAAGCAGCAGGTGAGACTGGTCGTCGGGCATGCCAAGCAGGCAGGGGAGATCGCGGCTGGATTTGGGACTCGTTTGGGGGCTTGGGGCCCTTGGCCAATGGCCAGGCAACGCACTCTGAATCCGTAATCAGCCGAAAGAGACCCTCCCTCTCCCAGGGCAGGTTTCACCGTGCGGAGCGTGTGAAAGCCACACATTTCGAGGCAAAGAACTAGAGCTACCCAAAGGCCAAGTCCCTGGGAAAATTAGGGCTAAAATCAAGCCAAAAGTGGGAAAGAGGGAAAAGAGCTAATGCTATGGCCACTCACCCTGATCCAGGCGTCGCTCCATGCGGCGCCACTGGCGCATATGGTGGATGAGTATGCAGGCGGCAACGGAGAAGAAGACCAGGCAGGTAAGCACCGCCACATAGAGGACGCCGGTCTGCCAGTCCAGCGCCCAGGCGGCGGCGGCCTCCTCGTGCAGCTGCTGCAGTTGCTCGTGACTCAAATGCTGCAGCGGGGCAGCGTTGTGCTCGAAGTGCTCGTACTCGGAGGACTTTCGGCGCTGCAATTGGGGAATTTGGGGGGATATATAGAGTCCGTGGTTCGCTAGGGGGGAGTCCTCCTCCACTTACCTCCTTCCAGTTGGGCTCTGTCTTGGCCAGCACAACCCAGTCGATCTTGAGGTCATAGATGGAGCCACAAATGGTGTCCGTGTGCAGCTGGCAGGGACGCAGCGGTATCATCTCGCCCTGACAGCGGGTGCAGGCCGTGCATCGATCCCGCTGCGAGTCCCACCAGTGCTGGAAGGGGCAGGGTGAGCTGGAGCTGGCTGGGGAGCTGATGGCTGACGAGGGAGGAGGATCGGGTGCTGACACTTCTGTGTCATCGGCATCTGAGGCGGGTGAGGCGGAGGCGGAGGCGGCTCCCATGCATAGTAGAAGCAGCAGGGCCAGGCTCCAGGTAGCTCCCGATGGGTGTCGCCTTCGCCGTCGCTTGTGGAACATTGTGTGCGGCATCTCATCCATTTCGGAATCCACATCCAATTCCAATTCCAACTCCAATTCCGCTGGGCTGCCTGGCAGTCTTGGCGGCAACATATTCTGTGTAAATAAAAAGATTATGGCTTTTATGAGGCGAACTCTGTAATGTTTCCCATGGGAACACAGCTCCTGCTTGGAGAGGCAGGCAGGCACTTGGGACCCAGCTGGAGACCATGGAGCTATGTATCTTTCCCTCTCTATGAGGGGGGAAGGGAGGGGAGTGCAGGAGCCCTTCTTCTATCAGTGGCGCGCATCAAAATAATTCGCGCAACGGCAAACTAATAAACGGCCAACGGTCATAGTCATGCTAATATTGCCACTGATAATACGACGCCAGCTCCCTCATCATCATCTCCCTCTTCATCATCATCATCATCATCATCATCATCGTCTCCCTCTTCATCATCATCAGGCATGGCGATCATCACGATCATCGGGGTGATCATAAATGCGTACAGTTTGCAATCAACTTTAATGGCTATGGGTGCTGCTGGGGTAGCGACCACCGACTGCAGCTCCCTGCCATAAAAGGCAGGCTTGGGTTCAATGCTCATCCTCATCCTCTCATCCTCATGTTGCCTCTCTCCCTCTCTCCCCCTCTTGTGCCTCACTTCGATTCCGATTCCTTGGCCAGCTATTCTAGACAGCGATTATTATTTATGCGGCAAACGCGACGGTTAAGCCAAGTGGGAAGACACTGGTGCGGAGACTTCCGCTGGCCAGCCAGCTAGCTAGGAAGAAGTGTGTCCCTAAAGGCCCTATGGGTTTCCCTGGAAAATGCACAGGCTGCCACCACAATCGCAGCCCATTCACCAGCCACACTCACTCCGCTGGCCCCCGCTACTCCAGAGGGAGGTCGTGCACTTGTCATGAACTGGGAACTGGAAAGCTGGAAAGCGGGAAAGCGGGAAGCGGGAAACGGATGACAGAGGGGTTCGGGCTTTGGGCTGGCAACTATGGGGTTTGAGGACTGGAACTGGTGGGACTGCCACTGCGGGGGGGTTGGGGTAGGGCCTGCGCCATGGCCATGCCATAGAGCGAACGAGCAAAACGAGGGAAACAACAACAGGAAGAAGAAATATTTAATTAAAATCAACCATTATGGCCACCGTCACCATAACACAGCGGGTGGGGTTCCGTTCCCCACGGTGTCGGGGGAAAAGAGAGAGGAGAAACAAGTGCGGGTTCGGGTTCGGGTTGGGTCTCGGGTACGGGGTGCCATAAGCGGATGGATTCCATCGATCGAGGGAAATTGGAATTGGCGATCAATTGACAATTGAGCAAGTGGCCAACGGGGAGAGGGCGGAGAGCGGAGGGCGAAGTAGGGACAAGCTCATTAGCATGAGCAACAGGCGGTTGACTTTACGACTTTTATTTCAAATGAATTTCTAATCGGAAGCCCCTTGGGTAGCCCCTAGAAGGCTCACACACTTCCTCCCGGAGCTGGCTCATCCTCTCATTAAAAGCTCGTTTCATTATGCTGATTGGCAAGCGATTTCTTTGACAACAGGGCAACCTGTCGTCCCAAGGCATAATGGTTCCGGTTTGCCAAGCCAAAAGGGGGTTCCCCTGCCCACTCTCTACTCTCTACTCTAGTTTGGCTCGAAGAATCCCCCTCTATATGTTCTGCCCGATCGTGCTCTGAATTATTAACCCAATGGGGGAGGGGGTTACACCTACGCCTCTTGCTCTGCCACTGCCACTGCCTCTTCCTCCGCCTCTGCCTCTTTTGCGAATGTACTTATGTATATTTGGGATTGCCCAACCGAATGTGGATCATGGCTGGCACAAACGCTGATCGTCGTCGTCTCGGACAGCTTGAGTGACAGCAGAAGAACGCTGCTCGCTCCCGTTGCTGCTTCTGGCGGAGGCAGGCACATTTTTAGCCCATGTGCCAGACTTCTGGCCAAGACTGGAGGAGCAGGCACAGGCACTGGGTGGGGGAGCACAGATAGCCAGAGACTCTTTTCTGCGATTATTATGTCAGCTCAGCGAGCTTGTATCTATAAGATACATGCCTGCTGCTGCTGCTGGCTGTAGCTCGTGCTGCGCCTTGCCCTGGATGTGTGTTGTGTTGTGTTGTTGTCGCCGCTGTCTGACAACTGACAGTGACAGCAATTTAAATCATGTTGCGTTTTTTTTTGTATTTTGTTCCTCTCTTATGCTGCACTAATTGAGGCTGAGAGGCGACTGTGTCTAGCAGCTGGAGGAGGAGGAGGGACCCCAGAGCCAGAGCCCAACGGAATGGGGTCAGGAATAAGGGCGCAATCAGTTACAGAGGGAAGAAGCAGATCCCTCTAAGCACCTGGGCTGGTTGTCTAGCTGCCAAAAAATCAAATAGTAGAGATATATTTTGCGTATTTTTATCTGGCAACCTAAAACGAAATGCACATCAAACGATTGAGGAAAGAAAGAGGAACTGCAGCAGGCGAAGATCGTTCAGGCAGGCGAAGTCATGCTCTGGGAGCAGGGACTCTGATAGATAAAAGAGGGGCATAAGGTCAACAGGATCAGCTAGAAGAACTCTAGGTAAGCACAAAAGATAGAAGAGTGCTAACCGCCTTATACCTATATTTTTTACCTCAAAGATCCCTTTTTTTTGAGGCTTGAATCCACCGAGACACTCGAATCTCTTGAGGAATTCCAGTAGCCACTGATCTCGGGCCATTCTCCTCTCCCTCTCTCTCTCTCGCTCTCTCTGGAATCTTGACAGCATCCCGCCCACTTACAGCATCAGCAGCAAATGGTGGCCTGATGATGAGTGCCCCAGAGCGGGTGGCAGGGGCGGTGGCAGCGCATTTATTAAACTGTCAGCTGAATGCTCACGAATTTTTTATGATTCTGCTGCTGCGGTTGGGCTTTTTGTTTTCAGCTTTTTTTTTGCTCTTTGTTTTTTCTATTTTTTCTATTTTTTTTATTCTACTTTTTTGTGTGTGATGGTTGTGTAAATTCTGAAACGCGACAAAACCATTAAGCAGCGAGCTGAGCAGAGCTGAGCAGAGCAGAGCAGGGAATTTAATGGAAAAACAACAACCGATGATGATCATGGTGGAGCGTGGAGGCAGCAGGGAGAACCCAACGCAACCTGATCAAGCGGCATTTGAGCAACAAAATATTTAGTGGAATTGTTTAGAGAGCTTTTCAGTTGGCTGAGAACTCCCCCGGAATACCCCTACTCCCCTCGAGATGGGTGTTTACTCAAGTGTGTGCGCTGGCCGAATGTTGACTTAGCTCAATGAGATGGGAGATCCCCGAGACTTGTCGATCCATCCATCACCTTTCAAAGCCCAAAACTGGAATTACTGATCGATGGAAGATGCGATCACCGGCTTTGGCTTGGCTCTGCTCTCCTCCACAGACCAAGTACAGTCTGAGGGTGCACACACACACACACACGTATCCGCATCCGCATCCGCATCTGCAACTTATTTTTACACAGACGGATTTGGACGGATTTCGAGGGAGATGATGATGATGATGATGATGCAGGGAGCCCCCTGTTTGCACAGAAGCATTATGTAAGGGAGAGTTCAACGTATTCTCTCTATTTATTTACAGAGCAGGGAGGAACAAGTGCGGATGCCGCCGCCGCCGTCAGTTTGCCCTTTGCATCTTTCCTTCCGTCGCCGTGTGTATCTGTATCTGTATCTGTATCTGAAAATGTATCTGTGCTGTCTGTCTGTCAGCTCACAATGGCACAGCCCAATCCGAGGGGCCTCTGCGATTATGATTTGCTCTGTTTTCCTTCTTTTTTTTGATCCCGTTTCCAATTCGGTTTTGGATTCAGTTTCGGTTTTGAATTTTTCGCTTCTCTCTCTCTTTGCGCCATATCTTTTTGTTTCTGCAACGAGGCACAGAGGGCCGCCACTGTTTCTACACTCGATTTATATTTTTTATCATTTGATTTAATTCAATTCCATTCCATTTCGGTGTGTCTGCGTCCGCAACCCCCCATAGCCCCAGAGCCCCTGTGTCTGTCCGGAGATCATCAGCCGCCGCTTCCGAAACAGAAACAGAGCGGAGAGACCAGAGATCAGAGGGCGGGAGACGGGAGACGCGGGAGGAGGGACGAGAGCCGACCCGAGAGACGGGGCATAACCATAAGCCATAAACCATAACACAACATAGCATATAGCATGTAGCATATAGCATGTAGCATACATCATATGTGTGGTGGAGAGATGGAAGATCGGAGATCTCGGAGACCGGAGACCGGAGACCGGAGGCCGGAGGCCGCCTGCAAGTGGGCACAAATAATAATAACCTGGGGTTCTGTGTCTGCTCTGATCTGTTTTCTGTTTTCTGGTTTTCTGGTTTTCTGTGTTCTTTTCTGCAGTTTATAAATCACTCACATTTTCGCTTCTTCACTCGGTTGCTTGCGTCTGCTCGTCTGCCTTTCAATTCGCGGCAGGCTTCATGTTTTCGGGTTTCTTTCTTGGTAGCGGCTACTCCAAATAAGCCAAAGATCCAAAAGATCTGACAGATCCACTCACTGATCCTGGCACTGGCACACTTAGCACCTGGATATATATTATTCACTTTCTTTTAATTTTTTTCACGCCGCAGCAACAGGAAAAAAAATCAGAGTCGGTATTTGGGGGGATTCGAAATCGAAATCGGATTCGGATTTTGGTATTGGAAAAACTACGATCGATGATGCACTCTTCCGGCGAGTCGTCGAGTGGCGTCGCGATTGGAAGATACGTATCTGTATCTTCTGGCGTTGTTCGTGGATCGCGGCGAGGCAGGTGTTGCCAATTCAGCTTTTCCCCGTCACATCTGGCTTTTATCCAAAGTCATATTGAAAACAGCGGGAAGCGGAAAACCTGGCTTTTTTTTTTTGTAATTTTCCGCAGCGACGGAGCCGTGACGTAGAGTTTTGTTAAAAAAATATATTTTTTTCGAATGGCTCGCTTGCACTTGTATTTATAGGTTTCTTCAAGAGCCGAAGCGATCCGAACTGAGCCGAAGTCTACCGAATGCGCTCTCTCCAGAGCCGAGAGAGGAAGAGAGTGGCAGAGAGCGAAGTGGCATGATACAAGTATACAAGGTAGTCTCGTCGGCTGTCGGAACGTTTACATTACACTGCATCCAGGTTTCCATCCAATAGTTATCGGACGCGGCTTTTCTTCCATACATTTTTCCATTTTGTTGGAAAATGTTGTGTCCAATAAATATAGAGGTGGAGAAACATCGACATTATCAGAAAACATCAATAGATCGAAGTTTTTAAAATTGTTGTTTTTGACTCACTACTAAAGAAAGGGGAAAGCAAGAGGTATGTAGGTTAAAAAATAAAGAAAACCTATATTTGTAAATTTAATTATAAGCTGTTTTATGTGTTTTTTAATTATTTATTGATACTAGATATTCCTTTACCATAAAAGATTTTATTTGTATCTAATTAAATTGGTGTATACAAATAAACCTTTTAGATTTGTTTTTTATTTTCTTTTATTACATGAACCATAAAACCTTTAAATTTAAGTTAATTTAAATTTTTTAAATGTATTTTTATCAGCAAAAACAATTGCGAAACCAGATCACGCTAATAAATCTACATTTAAAATGTAGAAAGTATGTAGAAGTGTAAAACACATTTCTACTTGTATAAACTAAGTAAAATTGAGTATAATACACATTTCTACATGTAAAAGTAGTGTAAAGACCTGTTGAGCAACAATTCTACATTTCTACATGTATAAAACAGGTATAATAATGCCCATTTCTACGTACGATCGTGTAGAAATGAAATTCCAATTAGGTCCAGTGCAAAGTCATACATTCTCTAACTGGAACTAATGATATTAACCATAATATATATTTTAAAAAGTGATGTACATATATTCTATCTAAACCAGTTCCTAAATTTCAAAATAAGCATACAATTTATTGCCAAAATCCCCGACATCCCGTTAAAGCAATTAAAAAAAGTCACCACCATTTTCTATTAATGTTAAAAATGTTTTTATTCTGGTTGGGTGTATATCAATAAGTAAAATCATTGTAGTATATCAACATATTTCAACTGTGTGTGTGTTTGTGGGTGTGTGGTGTGTGTCCCCCCATTTTGCTTAATCGCTAAAACATAAATAATTTAAGACTTAATCCACTAAGGCCGCTCTAGCTTTCCCCTTTGCGGCGATTTACAAAAAAACTTCAAATTCTTCCTCGTCGTCTTCTTTTTGCACAACAAATTTTACACACAAAAAAAGGGACATATAAAAAAAAAACAAAATACTTTTGGATAATTTCAATCAATCGATAAAAAGGACTCGAGAACCAATCGATAATGCGAGCTGCATGTCTGACAATCGGCAGACAAATGCACATATATAGTAAATAGTATAATTAATGTAGTTCAGTTTAGTACGGGGAATACGGGGTGGGGCGAGGGGATGGGGTTTTATGTTACATATTAGATTTTGCACCCCAGATCGTAGTGAGTGTGTATGTGTGTGTGGTTATCCCCAGCCCCCCCTTATTCTTAGCATTACGGTTTAGAAAGCACTTGAATTTCGCTGTTCACGACAAAGGCAACGTGGTGATCTCCTCCTCCTCCAGCAGCGTCTTCAGCTTCTCCGCCTCCTCCAGCGAGGCTGTGTGACAAGTGTATATAAAGTTGGTGACGACGCTGACAAGTTTGGCTGTTTTTTAACCGCTGCAATACACAGAATGGAATGGTTGTGAGTCAGGAAGCAGGATAATCGTACAGAGTATGGTTAGGTGTGCACACTAGTAAGGATGCTCAAGCAGAGAAAAGAGAGAGGCAGGAGTAGGAGGAAACCAGTGGGAGGACCAACCCAGCAGAGAGATAACACAACATTCAGGCGAAAGGGAAAGAGAGGTCGGGCTGTTAGGAGACAGAGACAGCTAGCTAGCGAGCGAGCGAGACAACAGAGAGATGGAATGAATGGTAGTAGGTAGGTTGGTGGTCATCGGTTCATCTTACTTCGATCCCGCTTCAGTATTTAGTAGCTTCTTCTTCCTTCTATTCTCTTCCTTCTCAACTCTACACACAGTAGATGTGCTTGTGGTGGCTGTTGTTGTGGTGTTGTTGTTGTTGGTGATGTTGTTGTTGTTGTTGTTGTTGTTGTTATTGGTGAATTGTTGAGTGTTTTCTTTTTTGTTTTGTTTCGTTTTTTTTTTCTCTACTTAAATGCAAATTGCAGCAGCATGCAGCAGCACTTACTTTAGAAAGTCATTCATATTGATGTAATTTTTATAACTAAATAAAGAGAAATCACAAAAAGGCATTCGGTTAAAAAAGGGGGGAAAACGAAAATAACAACAAGACAAGAAAGGACAAGAGACGAACAGAAAAGCACACACAAAAACAAACTTCGATTCCAGTGGTGTGTATATATGTTAGGAGTACAGACACACTCAGATGGGGATGATGATGTGGTTTGTGTGGGTTAGTGGGCTGAATTAATCGCAGTCGGGATTGTTGGTTCATATTTAAGGCGACAACAATAACAAAACACACATAATCATAATAGTTAACAATAATTTTGCTTGAGGGAATCCACATTGAAATCAGGTTTGAATTTAGGAAAAGCCCCCCCAACAGGGCGCTATCAGGGCTAACAGCAGGCTATTGGCTTTCAACAATCCTACCGGCGGTCAGGGGCATGCATGCAGTTGGTTGATTGGTTGGTTGGTTAGTGGGTGAGCGTGGTCCGTGGTAGCGACCAGAATGACCTGGGGCCGTACCTCTTGGCGGATGTGGTGCGCGAGTAGGGATTCTGCAGGATCTTCGGATGCGTCTCCATCACGCGCAGCAGCAGGTTGTCCAGATAGTCCTCCAGCTCCTTTACCCGCTGTCGCTGCAGCAGAGCCTCGTTCTCCATTCCATTGGCAATCAGCATTAGTTCCTGCCACAAGAGGGAGAGAAAGATTAGTTGGAGTTGCTAGATGCTTGGACTGTTCTGGGGGAAACACTTACCTCCCGGGACTTGCCCTCGTACTTCTTGGCCAGCTGCGCGGAAATCTCCGAGCGGCGCTCGGCATGCGAGCCCGACTTTTCGTGGCCTATAATGATGCGCTCCGTGGACTTGGGACTGGGCGAGTTGCTCTCGTTGTCGTTGTTGTATTTATCTGAGGAGAAGAGACGAGAGTTAGTACCATAGGGAAACTGCTGACACGGGGCGCGCGGATGAGGAAGGAATGCTAATTCACTGGCGGATGCAAAGAGAAAACACAACGGAAACAAACAGAGAAAAGTCGGATAGAGATAGAGCAGGAGGGACTAGAGGGAATGGAGATGGCTTCGCAGGAGTATGAGACGCGACAGATGACAGCGTTGATTGGAAGTTAGCTTGGTTCGGTTTCGTGTGTGCTTCGCCATCCGCCAGCACTCCCTGCCCGCCGCCGCCGCCTGTATATTCGCTGGAGAGGTCAGGATTATTTCTGTTTTGATAGGGCAAGCCTGGACTTGGATCGGTATCGGTATCGGTATCGGTTCGTTTCGGATCGGGTTCATCAGCTCACCTCGCTTGTTGCCGTACTTGAACTTGCCCAGCCGCTTCTCCCAGCGCTCGCCGTTGCCGCTGCCGCCGCCGTTCGTCTGGAACTCCTTGGGCGACTGCTCGGGCGTTAGGAAGTTGTGCTCCGGCTCGGCCAGTTCACCCTCCGGCTCCGGATCCATTTCCCGCTTCAGTTCCGGCTTCTCAGTGGCCACTGGCTGCTCCTCCAGGGACGTGGAGCGCGTGGCAAAGCTGAGCAGTCGCTGGTCCTCCTCCCAGCGCTTAGTCTCGCGTCGCCGCTGCTCCTCCAGCTGCTGTCGCTCCTTGGCCTCCTCCTCCAGCTCTCGCTGCAGAGCCGCCTCCTCCTCGTGCAGTCGCTGCTCATTGAGGCGCAGCTCCGCCTCCAGGCGAGCATCCTCCTCGGCGCGCTGCTGCCGGGCAGCCTCTTCCCTGGCCCTCTCCTCCTCAGCCCTGGGATCGGGCATGGCCCGCGGCTGTGGCTTGGGGCGGGCTGTGGGTGTGGGCGCCGGCTTCTCCGGCTCAAGGTCCAGCTCCTCCAGCTCGGGCTCATCGGCGAAGATGGCGGTGCTGTTGCGCTGCTCGTACTTGGCGAAGCTGGCGTTGAAGGTATCGAAATTGCGATGCTCCACGTCGGGGGAGAAGAGGGAGGAGGATGTGGTGGTGGTGGTGCTGGCTACTACAGCAGGGGGAGCAGGAGCAGGAGCAGGAGTGGGAGCAGTAGCAGCAGCAGGCGCTTTAATGGGAGCAGGAACGGGTACTGGTGGGGGAGCTGCCCGCGGTGGCTGCTCCTCGTCATCCTCATCGCTGTCCGAGCTGGAACTGGACGAAGAGCTGGACGTGGGCACTGGCGGCGGCTCCTCGACACTGGCGGGCAGCGGCACTCGGGCCTCCCAGCTGCGACGCTTCAGGGAGTCACTGCTCCCGATCTCCAGGTACTTGCCGCCGCCATATAACTTCGACGCCCACTCATCCTTGCTGCTATCCGGCTCCACTGGCTTCTCCTTTGGCCTCTCTCGCTCCAGCACCTTAGCTACGGGCTCCTGGGGCTGCTGCTCCTGCTGCTCCACCTGCAACGACGACGACGACGGAATGCGTGGCGGCTTCGAGGGAGGCGGCAGGGTGCTGCTGCTGGTGCTGCTGCTGGCGGCACTTCCATTGGCGCGGGCATGGGCACGGACACTGAAATCGAGCTCAAGCTGTTCCATCTCCGCGTCGATGGGCGCGTCCTCATCGAGCGTTGCTGGCTTACCTTTCCCACTGCCATTGTTGAGGCCGCCGACGACGCCGGCACCCACTCCGTTGCTCAGCAAAGGCGAGGGATGTCGCGGCGCAAAGTTCGGTGTCCCGGCTGGCTGCGGCGGCTGCAGGCCGGTACGCTGGATGTTGAGCGAGCTGCCGGAGCTCTTGTGCGACAGATTATCAAAGACAAACTCATCCTCGTCCTCGCTAATCACGCCCGGATCGGCCTCGCCCGCCCGCTGGCCGCCTCGTCGCCGCCCGCTGCCACCGTTCTGGCCCCTGCCCGCCGAGCTATTGGGGGTCCCAAGGCTGGCAAAGGAGCCGCCAAAGGAGCTGCTATCGTCGCCGCCCGCCTCCTGCTTCTTCTTGCTGCGAATGTGCAGCTTGGAGCTCAGCGAGCCGGCCAGCTTCTTAATGCTCCGTCGCTTCTCGCCATTGCCAATGGACAGCAGGCTGCCGCCCACAGAGCTGGCCAGCTGGCCAATGGAAGACTTGTGCTTGTCCTTCTTGCTGAGATCGGTCAGCGAGCCGGATTTGACCACAAAGGCAATGCGAACCTCCAGCTCGCCGCGCTCCTTGTTCTTCTTCTCCTTGCCGGGCTTGCTCTCCAGCTTGAACCACTTGGCGCGCGGCCTGTCGTACACATCCATCTCGTTGAGGGGCAGCGAGGCCTGGCCCAGGAACTCGTCGATGCCCAGGTTATTTCTGTGCAGGCAGGTCAGGGTCAGTTCGGCGCGGTTGCCCTGATCGGGGATTTTGCTATAGCAAGGAAGGGAGAAGAGTTTATATATAAGAGAACAGAGAAGGAGGTTTTCTCCAGGCGAATGGACTTACAGCTCGCACTCCTCATTCCAGTTGACACTCGTCTCGGCCTTGTCCTTGACAGATGTCTGGTACTTCTCCTTGCCCAGCGCAATGGTGACAAAGCAGTTGTTGGTGCCATTCTTGCCCTTGGTCAGCAGACCCCGCGCCCGCTGCACTGTAAGGGAGAGAGGTAAGGGAAAACCAAGAGTTACTATCTAGAAGAGATGCTATCTTTTGGGTTAATCGCAGGCAGCGAAAGACTAGAGAGGGAGATATCTATGTAAAGGTCATGCATTTATGTATCTGGAGGAGTCGGCCGGCTACCAAACACAATGCTGGGACTGGCGGCCTATGGAACTGGGATTTGCGGTGGAGTTTTGCCTCCAAGCTTGGCTCTGGCATTGACAGTGGGAGAGAGAGAGAGCCGTGCGGCTGTGCGGTTGCGTGGTTGGCGTGGCAGGGCTTTCATATCTGCGCCGGATGCTTTTGTCGGGCTCGAGGTCACGAGGCGCTCGAGTGAAACTACTCGAAATTTGCTTTTGGGCTCCCGCCGTCGCCGCCACCGCCGCCGCGAATTTGCCAAAGTGATTCACTCGACCGAGTGGCGACAATCGCTGGCTTGGATTCGCTGGTTGCTTTCGCAGCTTTTCGTTTTTTTTTTTTTGTTTTTCGGTTATTTATTTGTTGGTTTTTAATTTCGCAGAGACCTCGGCGCCGGCTCCGATGCCCACAGCTGCCGGAAATGGATATGGAAATGGAAATGGAAGTGACACCGAAGACGCTGCCCAATGGGGACAGAAATTAAGTCATTGCAAAGCTATTTTTGGCCCCCAGTCCCGCACGGAGTTCATCAACCCACCCACAACAGATGTGGCATGTGGCGGTGGCGGGGGAAAGAAGCCTCCCTCTTCCCGGTTCGATTTGATTATTCAAGTGTGATGGTGGTGCATGGTGCATGGTGCATGGTGGACATGGTGCAGGCAGCACCACTTGCTCAATACCCGAGGAAACCGCGCGCTCTCGTCAGGGGTTTCGTAATGCCAAAAAAGCTGGCGAAGCAGAAGCAATTACCGGGCATAAACTATACCCGCGGGCGCCTCACAAAAAAAAAAGTGAAAAGCGGTGTCAACGAAAGGCGGTGAAAATCGACCAAGAGGAGGGAAAGAAAAGCGGGAAAACACACAGAGATAGAGGGAGAGCGAGCGAGAGAGAGACAATGCAGATTTATGCATCTTTTTCGGTCTCAGTTTCAGTTTTCCTTCTGTTTTTCCATCGCGCAGGGTGGGCGGTCTCATAATTATTATCGCATTAACAGTTTTTCCCGCCTTTTCCCCGCCTGCCTTTAAGCCAATTTGGGAAGTTTGCTTTCCGTTGCTCACTCTGCTTTTTTTCCCCGTTTTTCTACCATTTTACTGTCCCCTTAATTGAGGCTAAAGACGGCCCCAAAGCCAGCGGCTAATATCGATGATCCCAGCTACCAGCTCCAGCTCCATCTCTGGCTTCAGCATTGACCTCTTCCATGTGCCACCTGCTCATCGCAGCTCATCTCCTCGCTCCCTGCTCTTTGCCTTTCTTTGGCTAATGAATGCGATCGATGGGAAGATGGATGGGATGGATGGCTTCGAGGGGCTGTCGGCTGTCAATGACCCGCCCGGCAATTTCGTGCAGCGGTTCATGCAAATCCCTAGAGTTGGCAGATCGATGGATGGACTCCTCCGAATGCCCTGCAAATTCCCTTACCTTTCGCTAACCATAAATGTATCTGTGTGTGTGTCTGCATGGAGGGGCGCCCCAAAAATAGAAATGCCAAATGCTAAATGGCAAAAGGCAAGAGGAAACATGGCAAGCAGCGCCAAAAACAAAACCAAAAACTAAACACCAAACACAACAATGGCCGCAGAGAGAGGGCGGGGGACGAGGAATGGGTAGGGGGGCGGGGCGGTAGAGGGGGCGGCGATCCACCAACGGCGAAACCGTTAAGTTGGTCCGCTTTTATGGCCGCCTCTCAAAACTAATGGCCCGCACAGTGGAGCAAAGGCGTCACATTTCTCTCTAAAAAGTCACTCGCTCAACGAAAAACGAACTTCTTAAGCTTCAGTTAAACTTAACAGGCAGTTAAGGTGACTGTTAGTATATTTTAATCGAGTGTTTAAATGTTAAAACCTTGTTTCGTTATAATTAGGTTAAGTTTCTTACAAGGGGAAAACATATTTTCTGTTAACTCTCAGTTTTCGTCAGCTAACTCTCAGTTATTAACTCCTTGTTTATTTTATACTTTTACAGAACATGCCGCAGTTGCTCAACACTTCTCTCTACAAAATAAGATAACAGCACAACTAATTTCTTAAACTTCAGTCAAGCTAACTCACTAGTTGTTAAGCTCTAACGGCCAGCTTTACATTAAAATCAAAGTTTAAATATTAAAAATAATTTTTAAAGCTTAAACAAAGGGTTCTCTCTTCTTCTATATTAATAGTATATTTAGTTTTTCACAAGAGAATCATATATTTTCGGTCAACTCTCAGTTTATCTGTCTGAAAAAAAAAAAACTCCTTGATGTATCCCACCCAAAATTTGTTCTCCGTTAAACTTCTCCATAAAATCAGGTTACTGAAACTGATTTCCTGACCTATTAGTTTAACTTAACCAGCAGTTAAACTGGCTGTCATTCATATCGAAGTTTAAATGATAAATTCACTATGTAAAACGCAAACAAGGGATTATTTAGTTTAAACCCCTTCAAAGTTAAGATTAAGTTTGATTTCTCACTGAAGTTTATCTCTCCGAGAACTATTAACCAAAAGAATTCCTTGATTACAAATTCCTCCCAAAAACTATGTGCCCTATCACCCACTGTACAAATAGTTGCGCATTTAATTTTCGCTTTTGGGTAAAAGGGAAGCGATCTGAGCAGAGAGAGAGAGAGAGGCGATAAAATCATTGCCAAAACAGAAGCCCAACCACTCTTAACACTTTTTGCACTTTTCCCATTTCAATTTCGATTCAATCACGTGCTGAATGGCGTCGAGGAGGGGGATCTAATTGGGGGTTTGTCGAGAGCAAACAGAAGCAGTCAGGAGGGCGTACAGAGAGAAGGTGATTCAATGGCAATGCCAATACGGGCTAGCCCTTCCTTCCTCCCGCCGCCTCCTCCATGCCGAAACTTGAGCAATTATCTATAACAACATGTAGCGACAATAAAGCCCATCCATATCTTGGCCAGGTAAGGATCGGCGGGATTGATTACTCAGCGCCGCTCTGAGCTCCAGAGCCAGGTGAGTCACCTGTTGTCGCTGCCAGCGCGTGGCCCAAATAAGAAGCCGAAAATAACGGTCTGGTTGTCTGCGTTACCCAAAAAGAGAAATTTCTCAGTCACACAGTGGCTGGCAATCGAACTGTTTATCGATGCTGATCAGATTCTAGCTTTAAATTATATTAGATATATTAATAAATGTGTTATTTTTATCATTTATAACCAACTGCTAGTTTTGAAAAAGCCCTCCAAAGGCTGCTGAACAAGGAGACTAGCTACCTTTATAAACCTTTGAACATTCCAGGGGATTCCCTGCCTTTAGATTCACTGTCTAGACCCTTTCTATGATCTTTATGCAAGGGGAAACCCCCACACATATCCAGCCAGGAACCCAACCAGCTCCACTCCACCCAGGATAGACCTGAACTAAACCTAGATGGAAGAGTTGTGTGTGTCATGTAGGCAGTAGTACACTTTGCCGTTGAATGATTCAATCTCCCCCAGTTAACACTGCTAGTTTACTGTCAATTATAGCTAAAAGCTTCCACAAATAATAGAGAAAACGAGGGGAGACAAACGACTGACTGACTGCACCTTTATTTTCCGTTTTATGTGACCCCAGAGACGGTAACAATAGAATGGACAACAACGACTGTCGTCGCATTTTGTTGACCTTTTTTCAGCTTATATGCGTGTGTGTGCTTCTCTATAGCTGTAGATGTATCTATAGCTGTGCCTGTAGTTGTATCTCTGGCTGTGTGTGAGGTCAACTTTGGGGTTAATTAATTTCAATGAAATCATTTCCCAGTCGACGATGCACCGCATCAAATTCACCCGCAGGTGAGCCACCAAAACAAAAATCCTCATTTTCCATGGAGAAGCACAGCTCCGGGGAAGTCACGGGGATTATTCCTGAGCAGAAGGCAGAAGGTGCTGCGTGTGAGGCTTAATTTTGGTCAAAAGGGGAAAGAGGTATCCCCCGTATCCCCTACCAAAAGACCCCAGTGTAGGCTATCATAAAAGCTAGCTTCTTATAATGGAAACCGAGTGAAATTCCCAGCACGCACTTTTCGAGACTCGGTTTCTTGGTGTTCCACTTTTTCAGTGTTTTTGTTTTCGGGGGCGTGGCAGAGTGCCAGAATGCCAGAATGCCCAGAGTACCACTGTGGAGCGGAGCTGAATGTACAGACTGCTCCCCGAGGCCATTGCTCCTTGGGGCATCCAACCACGCATGCTAATGAGCCACTTGCTGTTGCCCCTTTTCCACTTCTTGCAGAGCAGCGCAGATCACTTTTCGACTGCTGCTTTCCCAACCACTCACTGGGAGATGTCTCAATCGCAAGCGAGTGCTGCAAGCAAAGGGATCAGGGATCAGAGATCACAGATCAGGGATCAGGCAGCAAGAGCCACAGCTGGCACGTGCTTTTTAAGGGGGTTCAAACTGGGGCAGATCCCGTTTGCTTGATGAAAAGCATTAGCCACAATTAATGCACAGCAACTGCAACATCTAGCCATGTTATGCGCGCGGATCGTGCGAAAATGCAATATATGCGGAGAGGAGGCAATGTGGCGGAGGGGCGCAGTGGCGGAGTGGCGGCGGCAGCGGCCGGCGATCAAAGTAAACGGTCTATCAATGCAGCCACAATCCGCCAACTATCCCACAGCGGATCATTTTATTGTTATGCATAAACAATTTCTTTCTTGCGCGCATTGAACCCACCAAGCCGTGCGATTTTGAAATGGAAAACAGAAGGAGCCCCGCTGGAAAAGCAGAGAGTTTTCCCAAATGAAAGGCAATTAGCATTGAGGCAGCGAGGGAATGCAGCAAGGGGGGGAGGCTTCTGTTTATCATTGCATGTTTTGAATATAAATGTAGTGTTGGGGCCGCCGCCACCGAAAGAATCCCATGCCCAACATGAATATTCAGCAGGGCTGGGGGAAGCAAGGATGGGCTGGTTAGCTTGCTGGCTGGCCAGTTGGAGGAGGAGCACCAAGAATGTGGCCAGCAGAACTGGAACTGGAAAATAATCAATTGCAGAGGAAAGAGAGACAGAAAGAGAGATAGGGAGAGAGCCACAATCCAACTTCCAGACGGAACATCATCAAATCCAATGCCAGACCTGTTTTCTTTTTATCCCCCATCGTTTCGGTTCGCTTCTATTCTAGACGCCCAGCCGCTTCTCGTCTCCTCTCCATGGCTAAATGGGTCGGGCAATGGAACGTAACTGTTTCGCATAAGTGCATCGACAGCGCCGCATTAAAACGGTCCCAAACAGTCAGATGGAGGTAATACGTAGCCGAGCGCTGGAGCAAGAGCAAGAGCTAGAGCTGGAGTTGGAGCTGGAGCTAGAACTGAAGCAAGAGCAAAGAGACACCTGGTACGGGGCATAATCTCAAGACACCTGACCCAAGTGCATTCGATTTAGGTCTTATCGCACTGAATTCTCCTAGTACTTGATACTAGAAGCAAAATATAGTAGCTGTCTGTGTTTTTTTTTTATAATATATAATATATACTTTAGAATAATCTCCATAGAAATGGTTCTATCTATCCGATTGATCTGAAATCTGGTATGTGCTTAGATTTTATATTATTCTTGCAAAAATCACTCTTTAAATGTGATTTTTTTTCATACTAGCAATATTACTAATGGGAGTTCTTCGGGGAAAACAGCTTAGAACTCAAAAGATTTACTTAATGAGAGTAATTCGATCTAGTTTTGTGTATACTAATTGCAATACACAATGAAACTTGAATGAATAAACATGGAATTTAGTTCTTTTTTATAAATATTTGCAGTTACAAACCACAACTCTAGCCTCTTTAACATCTTAACTTGCTTAGAGTGTTCTGGGTACTATAATAGTATAAATATAAATTTATGCCACTTTAAAGCTTCAATCTCTTGGTAAATCTAAGCTGCTTTCTCAAGGAATATTTCCTTCAAATATCAGGGGTGCCCAAACAATTGCTTTCCCTTACAGGGTGTTTACTGTCCCGACACCACCTTTCCTTATCAACAACTGCTCTCTGTGTGTGTTTGTGTGTCTACTTTTCCAATGCAACCGCATTAAAATGTGTTGCAAAACCAAACAAAAACTAAAACTAAAACAAAAACTAAAACCCCAACCCAAAAGCATAACCAAAAGCCAAAACCGAAATGTAAATGAAAAGGAAAATTCATTTGTTTGTTTATTTGGTTTGCTTGAATGGCCGCATTTGCAGCGCATTTTCATTGCACAATTTCCCGCCGTGGAATTTTCAGGTGTGTCTGTGGGTGTGCGTGTGTGAGTGGGTGAGTGGCCGCCAAGAATTTACGGCTAAAAATAAGAAGGCACGCAATTGGAAAACTTTTAGGCTGGGAGTTGTTGGTGTGTGGTTTGGAGTTGCCTGCGGAAAACTTTCCGCGCAACAAACAACACAAAAAGGAAGGTGAAATCCAGGTGTGGGCCACCAGGTAGTAGTGGTGGGAGTAAATGGATGATGATCTAACGCGCCGAAAGAAACTGCTGACAATTTGCGGCGAAAACAGCTGTTTCCGAAGAGCTTACGCTCATCTCATCAAGTGCAAATATTGACAGCGCCACCAAAGGTGTGTGCGTGCGTAAGCGTGTGCTGTCAAAAAGGCAAACAAGACGAGACACGACAGACGAGAGAGAGGAGACACGGCGAATTTGGGAGAGCGACGCGCTGTCGGATTTATTTACTCTTCGCCGTGACGTCAACGGCTGGGCTCTTAATCGCTGGAATAAAACATTGTTTTATTTTCTGTGCGCTGTGTTGTGCTGTGCAAATATGCAAAATAAAGCAAGAACAGGGCAATAATGAGCCGAGAATAGCCAGCGGGGAGAGGCACGAGCCGATAGCCGGGCAAGTTCAAGGTGGAAAGGCAGAATTAAAGCTATGTATCTATCAAAAGCCCGTGTTTATCTTCTCTTGAGTTATGCTTTGCCAACAATTTGTGACTCATTAATACGCACACACACTTACATACATACGTGCATACTTACGTAGAAATTGTGCACTTGTAGTTAGTTAATTGCTCGATATTTGTTTTCATAATTGCCAACTGGGAGAGCGAGAGGTAGAGGTAGATGAAGAGAGAGAGAGAGCTAGAACTGGCTCTTTGTGTTTTGTCACGAACATCGCTCAAATATTTACGCGAATTGCGATTTGTGATTTCTCATTGAAATTCGGCCCTGAGAAGAACAATGGAAAAGGTAGGAGGGAACGTAAACAAGAATGTGGACCTTAAATGGATAATGGAACGCATAGCGCATACCAGCACTGCTGCCAACTTAGCTTTTTTCCCGTCAAATCTGGCTGTTTTGGAAGGCCAGATGCGGGAAAAATTTGGAAATTGCGGGAAGCGGGAATTCTGGCTTTTTTCAAAATGTTCGTATAAGTTCGTATAAGTTGTGTTGTTCGTATAAGAGTTCGACGTTACTCTTGTACTCGCTCGATCCTTCTCTCTCCTCTCTCTTTGTCCTGCAAGAGAGAGAAGACTAAGCAGTTTGTTGTCGCTTTATTTGTATG